>JAQBSW010002017.1:0-114361 GCA_029291075.1 Eudiplozoon nipponicum | reverse complement strand
ACATCCTTGTCGAACCCTAGTGCGCAGACTGAATTCATCCGATTCTTCTCCGTAAACACGTACTCTGGCTTTAGTGGTTGCATAGTAGGCCTTGATCAGATTGACGAGTTTTATGGGCATTCCGTCGAGCAGCATGATGTTCCATAGGGAGTCGCGATCAACAGAGTCAAAAGCAGCTCGGAAATCAATAAAACAAGCGACGGTTGGTTGTTGAAATTCGTTGCGATGTTCCAAAACTCGCCGTAATGTAAAGATCTGATCAACACAGCCTTTGCCTGGGCGGAATCCACCCTGATTGGGACGGGTACGGGCATGCCGCTCATTACAGAAGCGGTTCAATAGAATCGACGCCAACAGCTTGAATGCGGTGTTGAGAAGACTGATACCACGGTGGTTTTCGCACCTTGATCTATCACCCTTTTTGGGAAACGGAAGCAGGATTGAAATTCCGA
The DNA here is from genome assembly GCA_029291075.1 of Eudiplozoon nipponicum. Taxonomy (NCBI): domain Eukaryota; kingdom Metazoa; phylum Platyhelminthes; class Monogenea; order Mazocraeidea; family Diplozoidae; genus Eudiplozoon; species Eudiplozoon nipponicum. The sequence goes on along the minus strand of JAQBSW010002017.1, from coordinate 113,909 downwards.
AGTCTGACGGGCATGCTTCTTGTTCCCAGATAGAAGAGAACAGTCGATGGATTGATGGCAGTAGTGTGCCTATACAGGCCTTGTAGATCTCTGCAGGTATTCCATCTTCACCGGGGTATTTCTTGTTCTTCATGCGCTGGATGGTCGTAGCGATCTCAGCCTCAGTTGGGGAAGAGCAGTCCACGTCGTAGCTGGGTGTAGATGTTGTAGGTGGTTGCGGTGGGGAGCGGCCACTGTATGGTCGGTTCAATAACTGCGAAAAATGTTCAACCCATCTTGCGATTTTGCCATTGACATCAGAAATCAAGTCTCCTGTTGCGCTGCGTAGAATTGTCTCTGCATTGCGCTTACCAGATGCTTTACGTATAAGACGGAAGAGACCCCCGAAATCACCGACGTTTGCAGCCGATTCCATGGCGGAAGCCATTTCATCCCAGTACTGCTTACGGTCAGCCCGAGCAGACCTCGTGGTTTCACGTCTCAGGTGGCGATAATTAGGCGCGTTATTCATCCGGGCATCTCTTGCTTTTTGTGACGCCCGTATCGTGCGTTCAGAGATCCAGTCTTTATGGTGACTTTTGATGGTTCCGAGCGCTTCAAGCGCAGCTTGCTGAGTAGAGAGTTTCAAGTTATTCCATTGATGCTCCACATTGGTTTTATCTACGGCATGAGTTCCATCGTCAGCAGAAGTCAACTTTGCAGTGATTGAGGCAGATAGTGCTGTACAACGGGATGGTTCCGTTAGGGTTGCAACATTCAGGCGTCTCGTAGAATGACGGCGCCGTCGGGACGAGATGAAGCCTCAATTTGGCACGTAGTAGAGTGTGGTCGGACCCTCCTCGGTTGCCAGTTTCAGCTCCTCGGTATGACCTGCAATCTTCGACAGAAGACATCCAACGCGACCGTACCAGAATGTAGTCAATCTGATTGGCTGTGTGACCATCGTTTGAATACCAGGTGAGCAAATGCTTCCGAGGGTGTTGGAAACGCGTATTGGTAACGCACATATGGTTGACATCTGCAAAGCTGATAAGTCGTGCTCCGTTCTCGCAGCGTTCACCTAGACCAAACTTTCCCAGTATGTGTCTGGTGGATGAGTCAGAAGGTCCTGTTCGTGCGTTCCAGTCACCAGCGACAAACAGTATGTCGCCTCTGGAAATTCCGTTGATAGTCTCTTGGAGTTGGTCGTAGAACTCATCTTTCACATCTGAATCAGCTGCGAGGGTTGGTGCGTAGACGGCTACCACTGTGATGTTGAAAGGTTTCCTTCTCAGTCGTACCGGTGCGATCCTCGGTGATACAGGATTCCAAGCCAGCATGGCTCTCTGCGCCGTAGGACCAAGTAGAATGGCTACACCGTGTTGTCCGGACCCGTCAACTGGTCCGCTGTGATGCATCAAGTACGTTGATTCTGCCGACGGTACTTTTATCTTCGTTGAACCTGTGCCGGGCAGTCGGACTTCAGACAGGCATGCAACTTCAATCTGGTAGTCATATAAAGATTTGGCCGTGATTGCTTGGCTGCCGATATCAAGCAGTGTTCGAACATTCCAACACCCGAAATAGATAGGTGTTTTCGCGCTGATAAAACCAGATAGCTTTTCACTTGACACCCTAGCCTCTGGGGGAGCACAGAGCGCGTCGCTTGCCGGGGACGCCGTAGCATGAACGGTATTCATAGATTGTGACATTTGAACTCCATTAAGCGTATAAGATGTTTAATCAAATCAAACTAGAATATAACAAAACTACGGGTGCAAAATAATTTCAAGTGAGACCTTCAAGATGACTGTGCATTGTTCTCATTATTGAAAGATTTTATTTTTGTGGTGCTTTTCCTTGTCTTCAAGTGATCAATCGAAGATGCCAGATGTATTTTAACAACTTCGGTGTCCTCTTGCATGAGTTGGATTTAAGTTTCATTTATTAGTCAAATTTTAACGAAAAATGGGAAAGCATATTATAAGATCTAGGGCTCCAAAGGAGGAATTATAGAATAAAAATTAAATTATAAAGGCTAAAGAAAGAAGCTCGTGCAATGTGACGAAGCAGACTCGCGATAAAAATTTCTTGTTTGTCTTGTTTTTTATATAATTCTGATAGTATCATTCCAAATGTTAAATATTGTATATTCTTAGTAGAGTTAGGCTAATTCATCATAATATGAAATAGTATTTTTAGTAAGTTACCTATTGCTTTTTAACTGTCATTGAATATATTGTCATTACTTTTTATGTCATAATCATACACAACAGTACAAAAGTTATTAATAACTAATGTTTAGGAGCTATATTAGAATCAATTTTCTTGGGTACTTGCGTCTGTTCCTATTCCCGAAAGCATATCTGTACTAACAGTGTGGAATGTTGATCTCGAAAAACTATCAGAGTTAGAAATGAAAGATGCAATTCTTTCTCATAAATGTCGCAAAACCGCAGGTACTGATGATTTGTTTCCGGGCTTTATGAAGGATGGTGATGCTATCATTTAGGGAGCGTTGACTTACCTTTTTCGTACTATTTGGAATGAAAAGATCGATCATCACCCATATCTTAAAAAAAACAATTTTAATTCGTATGATAACCATCGTGATAAAAACTTGACCTCAGACGCGTGAATCGCATTCTAGAGAAGAACAAGTTGGATTCCAATTAGGATGAGGTTGTATAGATAATATTTGTTACAATAAGGCAAATTCTTGTTTAGCGACATGTGTATCGCCATCTCACAATAGCCGTCTTTCTAGACTTCAAGGTTACATTTGACTCTGGATCGCAGGCATTCGGCCACATGTAGGTTACCAACAGCGAATGGCCAATGACATTTTTTTGATAATCCAACAAGTGCCCCTCGTTAGAAAAACAACTAAGGCTCCGATTCAATTGCTCAACAGAGCGCTAGATTGGCGTAAGAAACAAGGTGGGCAGACACAGTTAAAGTCAACTGCAGTAAAATTGGGTAGTATAGGTCCCACGCGTCTGCCACGACGGGATTCACGCGCACATCATAGTTTTTGGTTAGAATCCCTGCGCGAAATGGCATCGAATTCAGCTTGGTGGCGACCAGAGGGCAGATTTCTAGTAGAATAATCTTAACTTTATTTTCGTAGTAGGGTAGAGTTAGCTGCGATACGATGAAACCCGCAAGGAAGCTGAATTGATGTTGTTGTCTTGCCTAAATTTTGACTTGGTCATAACGGTGTTCTGTTGAAGTTTATTTTGCCTCAATTATGTTAGTTATCTTGATAAATACACTTATGGTAATTAGGTTCTCTCTCTCTCTCTCTCTCTCTCTCTCTCTCTCTCTCTCTCTCTCTCTCTCTCTCTCTCTCTCTCTCTCTCTCTCTCTCTCTCTCTCTCTCTCTCTCTCTCTCTCTCTCTCTCTCTCTCTCTCTCTCTCTCTCTCTCTCTCTCTCTCTCTCTCTCTCTCTCTCTCTCTCTCTCTCTCTCTCTCTCTCTCTCTCTCTCTCTCTCTCTCTCTCTCTCTCTCTCTCTCTCTCTCTCTCTCTCTCTCTCTCTCTCTCTCTCTCTCTCTCTCTCTCTCTCTCTCTCTCTCTCTCTCTCTCTCTCTCTCTCTCTCTCTCTCTCTCTCTCTCTCTCTTTCTGTCTCTCTCTCCCTCTCACTCTCTTTCTGTCTCTCTCTCCCTCTCTTTCTCTGTCTCTCTCTCTGTCTCTCTCTCTGTCTCTCTCTCTGTCTCTGTCTCTCTCTCTGTCTCTCTCTCTGTCTCTCTCTCTGTCTCTCTCTCTCTCTCTGTCTCTCTGTCTCTCTCTCTCTCTCTCTGTCTCTGTCTCTGTCTCTCTCTCTCTGTCTCTCTCTCTCTGTCTCTCTCTCTCTCTCTCTCTCTCTCTCTCTCTCTCTCTCTCGTAAATGTGCATAAATTATTAATTTTGTTGTTTATTAAAACAACTTGCTCGTTTTTCCGCTTCTTATAATAATATTGCAGTGAAACTAGTTACTATTGCCTCTTATATAGCTGTACAGGATGATGACGATTCCAACCAAGAAATATGAAATATAAAAATTTGTTCACCTTTTTTCTTACGTCAATTTGTCGTGGAATGAAAGAATAACGCTTTACAGGTCAATCGATTTGAGGGCATATGCAAAACATGACCGAGCCAAAACCGTTGATGAATCCTTATTTGCTTTTTTATCAAGGAGCTCGTTTAGTTACGAAATTATGTGTATTATAATTGCTAACTTATCATGCTTGCACTGTTTATACGCACCCTTAACATAATCCTTTCCACCCTATGTTTTACCATACATCTAATTGTAATAACTTCAGGAATTTCATACGCAACCCACTCCATGTTTGAAGTGGATGACTCACTTCATAGTGTCTCAACATGATTTTGATATTTTGCCGCTTCTTTATCTCTTGATTGATTTCAGCGGAAATCATTCATTTGTCAGGCTTTTTGCTTCTTTAAAGCCTAAAGCAATATTTCCCGAGTTTAAACACTCGAAAGATTCGATATCTCCAGTTAGTCTACGTTCGCTGAAATATTTTATTTTAGCATCGACAATTAATGATTTTTATATTGCATACAGAATATTATCTGGTTTCTTAGTGTTAATAATTTTGAAATTTTTGTTCTTCTATAAAGGATTCGACTTTAAAATTCTTGAAATATTTACCCAACTTGCTTTATTGTATTAGGGTTGGCCAACCGAGGGATAAATCGATTATATGAATCGGTAATCATGAATAATTTGCGTGCAATATTCAGTGTCACTCGAAGAATGAACTGCTTGGACGCGTATCATTTCTATAATCCACACTCGCTAGCAAATATACAGCAAGGAACCGCAGTTCATAATCTTCGAAAAGTTTAACGAATTAAATTTAATTGATTTAGTTTTAAATCTTTATTTTGTGTCATTTTTTTATCACCATGTGTTCAAACCCTTGCCAACTTTATCAGGTTTCTTGTTCTTTTAGCGTAAATTACATTAGGGTTGTTTTTTTCTCGGAACGTGCAACTACCTAAGAAGTAATAATATATTAATTTCCGTAATTTTGATTCTTCTCTTCTTGCTGGTGAAATTGAATTTCAAGATTTGATAAGCACGATCCCAGTTTTTTCTTAAAACTTTTCCCTGTGCATAATTTTGTCTCACTGGCTTTCTTTTCATTGTTACAATCATCCATCAAACTGAAGTATCATCAGATTTATCGGAATCGGTCGATCAGAAGGAAGTATCTGGTCATCGTAAGCGTAAAGCTAGCAAATTAGGTGATTCAGATGAGACTTTATGCGCCCGTAAGTCATCGAGACGGTCCGCCGTTAGTCAAGCCGACTCAGATTTTCTGTTATCTCAACACAAGCTGTCGGAATTACGCGACGATCAGGAAATTAGTGCATCTTCAACTAATGGAATAAACAGACAGGATCACGGCCTGTCATCAACACATCAAAAAGAGGAGGTCTTAAAAAGTGCGGGGACTCGCAGAAGTTCAAGACGATTTGACTCCTCAAAAACTGATAACAGAACTATCGGAAAGAAGAGTGACGTTGACGACTTCATTTCAGCTATCGGCAATACCAACGCTCCTCTGTCGCATCAAGGCTAGTGCGCAATCTTTTGCGTCCGTGGGCTTTAAACATACTTAATAAAAGCTTAAATTTATATTTTAAATGATTTTTAAATATCATTTCTTCTTTTGGGAGCGTAGTTTCCTTGGATATTACATTAAAATTGTTTCCAGTACACACGGCAATGTTTGTACTTAAACGGGATTGCCTATTATCAACATACATTAACATTGATCACAGAGACCCAATAGTAATCTCCTCTGACGCTTGGGGTCATATTGATGAAAATTCTCAAGTTGGAAAACAACATGCACAACTTTGAGTATACTACGCGTATAATTGTGCGAATTATGCTCTGATAATATGGTTGCATTGTAGTTGATCACTTTCCTGTAGGCAATCACATTATTTATGCAAATAATAACTGGTATGAGTAGCATCGAATGAAGTGTTATAATGTGTTCATTACGTGGTTCAATTTTGTTTCTAGTATCGATAGATTAATGGTCAACACCAGTTAAACCAGCACAAGCTGCTCCATCATTCAATAGCTAACTCGTCCTTATAGGCCGAACTTTATTCTGTAGGATCCTTCACTTCTACAGTTGGTAGACAGTAGGCTAGAACAATTTCTTAAGTTCACATGAATACTCCAAAGCAAGCATGTAAATGATTTGATTATTAGATTTAATAATATTATAGGGCAAAACTTTGTCGGCTTATGTAGCCTCATCGTATGATGCTCCTCGAGGATAATCCCCTAAACTTCATTTATGTAGAAACGCGAGTATTTCACTCTAACTTAAATTTCATACGTACAGTGCATCTGTAACTGCATTTTTATTATACACTCATCATCATCATGCACAGCCCTACAAAAGCCAAAAGTGACTAATTTTTCACTGCCATATAACCATAAGAAGCGGAAAATATAAATAACGAGAGAGTGAGAATTAGAGTGAATAGTTACTATGAATATATTTATCAAGATAACTCACAGAAGTGAGGCAAACTAAATCTCAACAAATCACCATTAAGGTCAAGTTAGCATTCGGGCAAGGCGATATCAGCAATACAGCTTCCTAGTGACTTTCAAAGTATTATGCTATAAACAAACCAAACCTCGCAGCTAACTTTGCCCAACTAAGACGATTCTACTAGATATCTGCAACAAGATCGAAATTGAGTTCGACTCAATGCCATATCGCGAATGGTTTCTAACCAAGAACTATGATGCGCACATGGACCCCATCCTGGCAGACGAGTGGGTCCTTTGCTACTTAATTTGGATGTAAGTGACTTCAATTGTTTTTGCCATGTCAAAATCTGGATGAGAAAACAGAGCTCTATTGGGCAATCGAAATGAGGGCATACGCAAAACGTGACCGAGCCTACGAAATTGATGGAGCTTTATTTGTTTTTCTAACGAGGAGCAATTGTAGGCAGATCCCAAAATACTTCTACGTATGGCAACTTTGTCTATTCGTTATTGGTAACCAACATTTGCTATGCTTCTCAAACAACGATAGTCGAATGCCTGTAAGCATCTAAAATCATCAACTAATAGGCCAAGTTTCACTTGCGTATGATAAAATTGCCTGTGTAGATGAATTGTAAACACGACTTTTAAGGCAGGGAGAAATACTGGCGTTTCTCCATAAATGGCGAAGATTCTAGAATGCTATTCTAGCTTTCGCGATTCTCATTCTCACCTCGTCTGACATATTACCTAAGTTATTGATAGAGTTCCCAAGATATGTAAACCTTTTTGATCTTCATTCTGCAGTCGCAGAGTTGAAGTGAGTGGTGGGTGATACTGTAAAAGTATCTTACATTTAGAGGGTGCGAATTTCATTCCGGTAGACGGATCAACGTCTGCTAATCTATTCAGGGTGGCCTGAGCAGCATCTCGATTGTTGAATAATAGTACGATATCGTTTGCATAATCAACCGACTAGATTACCGCCCGGGAGAACTTCAGCACCTGCATCCCGAATGTGTGGAAAAGTGTTGTTCATAATAGCATCGATTACAAAATTAAACAAAAAGGGGGAAAGTGGACAGTCTTGACGAACACCAATGCTGGTTTTAAAGTTGTGTGTTAATTCGTTGTAGACCTTAACGCAACCAGAATTATTTTTGTAGACAGTGTAGACAGTTAGACTTGGTCCCTTAGAGTTGATGATTTTAGACGCTTATACGCATTCGACTACCACTGTTTGAGAAACAGAACATGAAGGTTACCAACAGCGGATAACCAACGCTGACATCCGTAGGCGTTTCTTTCTATCGGCCAGCATGTGCTCGTTATAAAAATAAGGCTCCATCAACTACGTTGACTGTTACGTTTTGCCTTTACCTTCAAATCAATTGCCAAGTGAGTCATTATTCATTATTCGGCCAGCATGATTGGCTTAAACAATGTGGACAGATTTTGACATGACAGAAACTGCTAAAGTTAACTGCATTCAAATAAGGTGGTGTGGGACCCACCCGTCTGCCAGGTTGGAATCCACGCACACATCATGTTTGATAAAGCTCTGCGATATGTCATCGAGTCGAGCTCAGTGGCAATCTATTTGCAAATTTCTAGTAGAATATTAACTTAATTTTCTATCTTCCTCGCCAGGTTACCATGGCTACTATTGTGAATGGATTAAACCGCTAAAGAGTTAGACTAGTACTCTCCTAAAACACTTACTCGCGATATCAGTCACTTGATCACGCTGCACTGTATTCTGACTAGATATAACTTTAAATTGACAGAAATCCGTGAGCCTATTGGCAAACAGGGTCCATTGAAAATCCATGGTTCATTTTGATTTTTTGGCTTAAGCTCTCCTGGAATCCATCTTGTGGTAGGTCTAGACTTTAGTTTATTTATGTATGTAAGAAGTTCGATATTTTTTGTCTCCTGTATATGTGGGAAGATTCCATCCGTTAGGGTGTTAAACTATGTGCCTCTAATCTGCCATTTTAGCCAATATAGTTCAGAAGAATGTTTTTGCTGAACGGCGCTTTGCTGCGCTTGGTTAACGATTTCTATCATTGATTAATGGTGAAATCCCCTTGAAATCGCTCATCCATTTCTCTAAACTAAATTAAATATATATCAGTCGTCCTTTTATTCCTCTAAAATTTTTCAGATAACTAACAACAGCCGCAACCCGTTAGACAGCTTTCTGAATCGATTCACTCGCTCGACTTGGTTTAGGTTACTGCTAGCTATGTGTGAAATGGTGTTATTCATTCCACAGCAGTTTCATCACATTTCGTTAACCAAATTCAAATGCGTTGGTTGGACAGATTCCTAGAGGACCGCGCATACATTAAACTCTTGATGTAACGTCAGTGGATGGGTGCAACTGCAGGAGCTGTCCACCAACATCGTGGCCACAACTGAAATCTGGCACTTAACAAAAATCTTGAGTTTACATAAATTTGCAGGAATCTAGTGGATAATATGGTCTATTATAGGATTGTTTAGTTTGGGTGTATTGACGCACCCTTTTCTGTTATATATGCATATTTTTAGTGATTTTGTATTCGTTTTTACTTTGCATAAAAAAGAAATTAAGTAAGGAGTAATTAAAAACGGCTTCACACTAAATTTGCAAGAAATTTTGTAAGTTAATCGTAATGTAACCTATTCTTGGTTATATTTTTATGTATTCGTGTACAAATAAATAGTATTAATTATCGAAATGTATTATTTTTTTCTTGTTAGGTTGCGCACAGCAAGACCTGAATCAAAATATTGCGGAGCGTTTGATGTTAGTTCGGTCCATCTCTCCCGAATCGTTACCTGATTCTGCTGTGGAGACTGCTACAGATTTAGACTTGGATGAGGACAGCTGCAATGACACATTAAATAAAAATCGTAGTCGAGTCTCTCATCGCATGCACGAATCTCAGCTAGTCTCAGTCCATGGCCGTGTTGAAAGTCACCAAAGGACTCTACGAGATGGGTTTGAACAGCACCAACAGCGGGAAAATGCCGGTCGTGACGATGTAAATTTCGACAACATCAATTTTCCTCTGATAGCCCAAGCGTCATTAGAAATGTCAAATATTCCTAGCGCTGGTAAATGATGTCCAAATGAAGTTAACAAATAAGACTTGTAATTTTAATTGCAGAAGTCTAATGCATTATTTCTATTCAAACTCTAATTTCTAAATCCTTTCTGAATAGAAAAATTGAATAAGATTATAAAGATTTAATATATCATCCTCATCACCAACATCAATGCAACAGCATTTATTAGTTAAGGCTTCGGTATCGCATTACCAGGATAAAAAATAAAGAAATTATACAATTTTTATTATAATCATATAAAGTTAGAACAAATAATTTAAAACGAACATTTCTTCAGTATCTGATTTCGAAAGGGATGGTTGTAGCCTAGATTGAGATAATAACTTTGGCAACACACAAAACACAATCTAGATCAAATAAACTTGAAGACAAGGCGACATAATGAGTTATGGTTATAGTTTTATCATAAATTTGGCTGGATTTAATGGGTTACAGCTATCATACCGTTTGCATGTGGAGTTTCGAGAACGGTTTAAATGGCCAGTGCCGGAAGCGGACCAGACGTAAAAGCAAGTTTCGGATGACGAAGAAAACCTTAGCTACTGGCTTCCTGGCAGATGGTGCTTGTCAGCATAGTTTGACAGACAATCTGAGTGACGGAAACATTGAATACAAACCAGTTCCACTAGGATGAGCGACCCAATGTGCCTTCATAGCCCACACGTAACCATAAATAATGAAGTATATATTTTATTAGTTTATTATATATTCTCAATGTTGCGGTTGTAAAGGCAGTGATAGTGACTAAGACCTATATTGTCATTCTAGGATTGATATAAAAAGTATGTAGACTCATATCTAGTCGGACAGTTAACACTTCATGAAAATTCGTACAGGTAGCCTTATTTTGACCTTTGCTGAAACTAAAGGGGTACAGTTATCCATTTCTTGAAATTGAACCACAATATTTTAGTCTATTCTTCCTATTGCTCTCATAAATTTCCGTTCTAGCGTGAACGTTGTGCTGGGAAAGTACAGGAAGAGTTGATTGGCGGCTTTGCCACTTTTTTACCGTGGTAGAATTGTCATTATACGCTGCTTGGTCTCCAAATTTTATTGGTTTGTCCTCAAGTTGAGAGCCTTGCTTTTATTTTCATATGAATCTAGAGCTCATTATGCACGAGTTTAAGGTTAATAGACTGTTTGAACATTGTCTAAAGATTTTTAACTACCAGTGTACAATTACTTTAATCACGGTTGCGATCTTGGTTTGACCACCTGACCCATTATGTACATATATTTGCCAGTATAAACTAAGCATTTTATATTCTAGATAAGGAAATTCATACAGTAGACCTATTTGGTCACTATTGGGAACTCTTGGCGTACTGTCCATTATTTGCCGCGCAACCAATGTTCGGTCAAGCCCTGTCCGCAGAAAATTGTGGACATTATGTGATGAGTTTCCACAGAAGCCGGTCTATTGGACGATTGCCTTTTCTACACTATACAACGCTTAGTTTATACTGACAAATCTATGTACATAATGGGTCTGATGTTTAAATCCAGATCACAACATTAATTAAAGTAATTGTTATCACCGCCCGCGCAGCTATGTTCATTTAATTATATATTAGTTTACAAGTTTAACCAATGATGGAAAATTCCGAAATATGTTTACAATACTTGTCTTTTGTTATCATGGTGTCAAAGTTCAATTTTCTTTTTTCCACGATTGACGGCATGGGTGACCTAGTGTTCGTTTACGATGCTCGTTACTGTGAGTTTCACGGCTATGCAGCAGTAATGAACTATATATATTCTACCGACGTGGTATAATGTAATTGCATTATTATTATTATCATTTTACATTGTTGATTGCAAGTTGCGCTACTGTGCACAAGAAGACTTACAGATTTAATAATCATCGTCATAGACAATAATCTATTAGTAGTATATCATTTTCGTTTCATAACTATGAAACAAATCATAAATAATATTTGGGTTGCATAAGTATATTAGAGCGCTCATTCCTTCTATTAGGCCGATTGCCACTCTAAGCTGACATGGACCGCATGCATTTGAAGCATATGTGGCCAATCACTCGCAATTTCTGAGTTTATATTGAATATTCCTTGCGTAGAGGCTCCGAACTCGAAGTCTTACATAGGAAAGGATGGTTGTAACCGATATTTATGGAAAAGGTCAGGCCACCATTGCCGATACAGCTAGTTAGGGCCCGCTGCTCGACCTGGCCGGATATTGTCATTGCGCCATAGAGCATTCTGCGAGTTATAATCACTAAAGCATTTGAAAGAAATGTTATTCTTGACGGATGGAGCTTGCTCGCATTTGTCTGCAGACCATCCAATAAAATTTAAATTTAAATTATTTTGGTTAGACGTGGTGCTGTTCGGCATCGTGTGACAAAATAATGCCGATTTGATCGGCTGGCGCGCAGAAAATCTGCTGCAAATTGACCTAATATTGCTGCCTAGGGATTGAAGGCTCTTTATGATAATCTGGGTGGACAATTTTTTCGAGCACACGTAAGAAATAATGACGGTGCGATTTGGAAACTTAAATTTGAGGTCCCTTGTTGCTAGTTGGGCCTGCATTTTTCGACGATATAAATAGTAGAAACCGGTACAAACTAAGCATAAACCCTTTTTAGCGCTGCTGTATAAATTTTTCATTTTAATATATTTTACATCGTTTTTAATTGTATTATCAGCACATTGTTCTTGCAGACAGATGATTATTCGCCAATTTCAATTAGTACGTTCAAATGTATGTTAAACATCGGCTTAGATGTAGGAATTAACAGCTTGAAAGTGAATTACGCCACATGTCTTGTTCGATTTAACTTGTGACAGAGTTGCACCTATTTCCTCTATGCCGTGTATCTATTTTGATCTCTGAACGCTCAACTCGGCATTTTCACCATGCCATTAAAAACGAGCATGTGAATCTTCGAGTTCAGTTCTACTACGCAGTTATGGGCAGTGATGTCAGTATTTCTCATAATCGTATAGTCTACATCTATTGCTGATGTTTTCTTGCCTTAAAGGTGTTGTGGAGAGGTCTAAGTTGCCTCGCTTACGTGTTATCTAGGTAAATGTACTAATATTAACTAGGCCCTCACACTCATAAATCATTATCCTTTAAAATTCTTTTGAATAATGTTTCTTTTAAATACATTACTCAATTATTTTTCTTCTCATGGTTATATGTCAGTAAAGCATCAGTTACTAATGACGCATTGCTTTTCGTAATGATGATGATATCGCTAATAGTGGTGTTGTTGTTGATGATGATGATGATGGTGGTGGCTGTGGTAATAATAGGCAGTGATGAATGAATAGCGTAGCAGATTTAGAAGATAAGTCTCGACCGCGAACGAAAGCCTTGACTCAAAACCTTGACGTCTCATAATCTGATACTCTAGAAGATGAGACTCGTCAGCCTTATTTGGAAATGCATCCAAGGGAAGGAAAGCCAGGAACGCAATCCATTCAACTCAGTAACTCTGTATTCCTCAACGATACTCACGTAAATGAATTTATTTCATGTATGTTTGATTAAGAAGTCTTACTTAAATTCTGATTTTGCAATGCTGTCTCTTTCCCTCTCTCGCTTTCAACCGAGAAGTACTTCACAATCTTGACGCGTATTACGCACCACTGTTTCTGTGCTATCTTTCCGATGATACACTCGGTTATCCAGTTCCATTTCTCGCTTGCTTATTTGCTGTATGTGCACTTTTTAGCCTCATATACGTATGTTTTCTTGTCTGTGCATTTTTTCGACAAATGGTTTTACAACAAAACGTGTCTGCTTTTCAGGCGTTGACGAATTTAAAGAGCGTGGTGTGATAAACGACAGTTCTTCTTTGTTCTCGTGCAGCGATAACCAATCATGCGCATCGACGGATGACGGCTATAAGCCTGTAACGCCATTACCACCGTTGATAGTCGACGATAAGTTGCGCCTAGGTCGTATTGACTGCCTGGATGCTATGACTTTGAACAGAGTCACTCGTATAAGTAATTCGCTGCGTCGCTCCTCTCGCGGCTAGCCATGATTCTCACATGGATTTGCTATCAGTGGAGATACATTTGCAATAACAGACTGGTCCAATCAGTGTGTATGCATATTAGTAGATCAATGTGCGATTGCATCGTGTTTAACTGTAGTTTGACTTTTGCAAATTGTGGATAATCATATAACCACATATACCTACTGGACACTAATGAAGAGTGAATTAAGTCAAGACGTGTAGCCTGCCGAAAGCTGTTCAACTGTGAATAAAATTCCTTTAACATACACACCCAACAGTGGCTGCTCTAGCACATTTTGTAGTGTGTGCAATGCGCCAGTCGGTGTGATTGGTTGTTTGTTATGAAATCGGTATTACTTCCGTCTGCAAATAATGTTTGACTACTGTGAATGTGCACAATCAAACTTGCTGTTAGTAGAAAGTTATCTACGTTGTGCTGGCGCTAAATAAGTGTCAAACTGACAGTTTTGTTTTATGTTAAAATTGAGATTTTTATAGTTTTATGGACATAAAATTTACTGAAACTAATTTAGTTAACTTAAGTACGCAACACTTCTCTTTCTCTCTCTCTGTCTCTCTCTCTCTCTTTCTCTATATATATATATATATATATATATATATATATATATATATATATATATATATCATCCGTTGCTATTGATCAACTTAATTGATAGCCAAAAAAGATGAAGGAATAAATTACACGATCATTTGGTTCCAATCCCTATGAGTCGTTTCCTCTACAGCATAAACCTTATAGTGCATGCCATTGTTAACTTTGTCCCGGGCATATTGAATGTTGACTCACTCTGCTTTGACGTATTTTCTGCAAACATGCCTTAATTTGACATTTGAAGACACTGAAGTAAAACCTAGTCAAACATATTTGGTGATTTGATTAAATCTTCACGTTGTGCGCGATTTCTGCATTCGTGTCAGTCATTCAATTGACTTGAATGGGCCCTTAGTAAACGAAGTCAAACAAATTCTCCAGTTTTCGCTTGTTTCGTACACATGTGCGGCCAGTTACAAATCTGATGTCACAGTATTTTGACCCTATGTTTCTGGTCTCTGGTGGAGACAAGTTAATCATTTTATCTCTGACTGCTCCTACAAATCAATCTACTGGACAAGAGATTCAATCGGGGAAACTTGAACTGTTCATAAGATCTCCGGATAACCTCAACGGCTCTCAAAGAACAAGCTCTGCTATTGACATTCCTAGCTGTGCTCTATATCCGTTTTGCATTGTCACACAAACGAGAGGCAAATTGTTTACACAACTAGTTTCCCCAGTGCACCGTAAAGGTGTTTCCAGATCCTTCTGCAAATTTTAACTAGATCATTTGCTCTGGTATTGTATGCACTTATATGCCGCACTTCTATCTCCTTGGAATTCAGTAATCTGTTAAGGAGTTATACATAAATTGACAACCACTTTACTTTACTTTACTTTACTGCGGCTGACTCCTATTAGAGGATAAGCCGGCTCCATTAATATCCCGGATTAAGCCTCTCCATGCCGGGCGGTTGGCAGCTATTTCGGAACATAAAGAGGGCCAATGACGCTCCCAGTGACGCGGACCAAAAACATTGCGTAAATCTAGGAGTTCCATGTCCGATTTGATTGTTGCAAGCCATGTCTTCAATTGCCCACCTCGGCGGCGGCGCCAGTTTACACATTGAACTGGGTTTATCACCTGCCGTACCAGTTCGTCTTCGGGTTTACGTAGTACGTGCCCGAACCATTGAAGTCGACGATGTTGGATCCAGACGGATAGATGCATGATGTCCCCGCATTGGTGACGAACAGATGCGTTCGACACCCGGTCCATCCATTTTGTCTTTTTGATGTACCTAAGGTACCAATGGTCGAATACTTCAAGCTTTTTAGAGTCCTCAGAACGTAATGGCGAAATCTCACAGCCATACAGTAGCACAGGGCGAACAGTAACCTGGTAGACTCGGATTTTCGTTTTGAGGCTGATTTCACTTCTTCTCCAAAGTGAGTTCTTCAATTGTAAGAAAGCAAGTCTGGCACGGTCGATGCGTGTTCGTGATAACCACGACCAATAGGGAACCTTAACGTGACATAATTATGCCGAAATATAAGTCGAACTCCCTTAGCTACCATATACTTTAATATCGCAACCTCAAACTATCGACTGAAAAGATCAATCATCCTGGGTAACTATATCTGACCAAAGATTTTTGTCACTTCTACGATGTCGATGTGTTCGAGCATGAAACTACTCGCTGGTATCCCATTTGTATTTACTTCAGTCTTAGTATATCGCTAAAATTTACATGTCTGAAAACGGACACAGACCATAACCCAAGCCCGTATGTCTTTCGACATATTTGTCCATACGCACCAATCAGTGACCAACCTGATAATAGCCTTAATGCAAGAGTGAGCCAGTTCATTCTACTGTTAAATTACTTTGTACCTTCATTCCAACACTACATATGGACTATGTTGGTTCCTGGAGATATCACACAGTAACCACTGATCTGCAACCGTCTTGCGCGAATATTCTGGTTTCATAGCCAACACTAATTTTAAAGAATCAACAGTCCGTGATTCCAACAATCACTTGGTAAATGCAATTGAGTTGATGAGTGCCTCCAATCAGGCCAGATCTAAGCTTGTTGGTCTAATTGGGATACAAGTTATGCTCAAAATGCAGCACTGCAGAAAATATCGCAACTCCGTCCCAAATGTGTCATATCGCTTTTCACTGTCATGCAGTTTTCTATTGTCAATCGCTTTTGGCCTGACTTTATCATTATCTCTCTGATGTTTCATTTCCCCCATGACTACATAAAAATCATCTGTGACCAGCTCAAATGGCTTAGTAAAATCTACAGGTTTAATGTGTTTATCTTACTCAGCAGGTCCTTCGCTATCACAAATTTTACCTATTTTCCTGGCCAGAAGTGATAAACCAGGACTTCTTAATCCTAAATATTTCGCGCAGCAGATGTCGGGATAAAGATCCCAATATTACAGCCAGTCCTGGTATAAATCAGCGATAATAGCTGATCATTCCGAAGACGCTACATGATTGGAGCACAGATCGGGTCTCCGATGCATCTTTGGATTAGACAAACATCGTTTGTGCGGGCGGCGATGCCGATTATTTAAATCAAGTATGCGATCTTAATATACACACCAATCCAATTTATATATATATATATATATATAAATTCTAAACTAACCAATGTATGATAAAGGAAAGGCAGTTCATCCATAGACCGATTTCGTCTTTATTGGATCCTAATTTAATGTACAGAATTTGCCACGGACAGGGCTGGAACTTCGGCACATCTGCTTCAGAATGTGTTGCTCTAACTATTGAACCATACTACCGCACACTACACGAAATTTCAACTTATATACCAACTAATGATTCCTGGTAAGCTTTTCATTTAGGTGAAGCTTATATGGCATACCTTTAAACCTAAAGTTCCGAAAAACAACCCATATGTCATTATAGAATAGACACCACGCCACCTGGAGAAGTGGTAATTAATTGAACATTTATGTAATTAAACGAACATTGTTTGCGTGAACGGTGGTAGCAAGTATTCAAATCGAGTTTGCGATCTTTATTCTTGGATATTACCATTGGATAGTTTAATTTCCTTTTCGGAAATGGAATGGCAAATAAACTTTATTTTTGAGCATACTATATTGATTTTCTATAGTTTGATCACAAAACCGTATCGTTTCAGCTTAGTTAACACAGTGCTTAAGTGCTCCCGGTATTCTTCCCGAGAATGACTACATATGATGATAGCATCTATGCACACACGTGAAAATAAAAATTTCTCCAGAACTTCATCCACCCGAAGCTGAAATATCTGACTTGGATCTTTGAGTCCAAATGGCAATCGTTAATATTCGTGCAATCAAACTATTGGAAATTGCATCGTGATGTGTGGTGTAGGCCGCACCTCCATAGGTAATTGATCGTACTCATTCTGTAGGTCTAACTTTCATGCAACAATATATTCCGGAACAAAGTATTCTGGCACAGTAGAGGATAAGTGTTGCCTTTTGTTACCAAGTTCATTATTCGATAAATATGAAAAATCCTCATCCATCCCGGTTCAGATTTGGGACCAGGCAATAATGGTGATGCCAAGTTGGAACGTATACAAATTCCTTCCTCAGTCAATCGCTGAAATTCTTGAATAGAAACTTTTAGTTCTTACTGTCCTTGGCTCTGAATTGCTAAAAATCTGCCAGATTTTTCTCAATTACACCAACTAAGTCCTTGGCGTCGAGGGCTCTGGGTAAGCCAAATGACCTAATTACTGAGGTCCTAGTCTCAGTATGCGTCATTGCCGTTGTACATTACCCAATAATCTATATATTTGCATTTAAAGACAAATCTAACGAAAAAATCCATCCCAGTGATTTAGTCCTTTACGTCAGCTACCTGGAAATTGCACGTAAAGGACAATTCCACTGACAATTCCTCCATACCCTGTACCAAAGTCGGACTGCCGTTGGCAGCCCATATAATCTATTTCCACCACACCAGATCTAACGATGATCACCTCAGCATCCATGTAAATTAAGAATTTGATGCTGTTATAACCAGCAATTTCCTCGAGATTCCCCTCTATACAGAATCTCATACTATGTGACTGCACTAATATAGCCATTTTGCGTCGAAGCTTCCAAGAATGACTTCAACTATTTTAAGATGCCTCTAATTAGAACTCGTTTGAGCTGCCCAACACATTCCAACTACGTCTCCTACTAGTGGAATTTCTACGCGTTTTCCAGAGATTAACATCTTGCTATTGGACGATAGCTCCCTTTTCATCAGACCGACCCTTCCGCGGAATGATGTATCTCTCACAAGGACATTTTCCTTGCTGGGAATAATTACGACGTGAAGTGCATCACGCAAAAGGTCCTTTATAACCATCACACGGTTTATTTCTCCATTGCTTGGAATTCACACGTTAATCCCGAGATTGTGACATTTCTCTGCATATGCTTTCGACCTTATGTTTTATATCAAACACGTCATTTTAAGCCAATTCCCTAATTCTCTGATTTCAAGAGTTGAGACTCCTTGGACTTGCTCTCGGTACAACATTTCTAATATTTTGAACTTATTTGGCTACTCTAATTTTAATCTTTTACGTAAATCCAACGTGGCTCTTAATATTGCTGGTAATTCAGCCACAAATATACTGCTAACAACTTGGGAGATAAACCCGAAAGCTTTCGTATTTTATCTGTCATAGAATCCAGATTGAAGTTTGCTTCCCATCTTTTCCTGACGTAACAAGTCAGTCGTTTACGCTATACTATCGGAATGATAACTCCTTTGAAGATCTTCCACTAAAAAATATCAATAATATCGAATCGAAACACGAGTACTGTAATATGTCGCAGCTGACTCGATTGCTTATTGTTAACTTTGATAATCATACATCTATTGTATAAATAAAAATTCAATTGAATTAAAATATATTGATAAACCCTTACTGAACTTACCAATTTCTTTTCTAGTGTGAATATTTCTAAATGCAATAAGGGTTTTAGACTTTATTTAAGTGATATATCAACATAAAACAATAATTTCGAACTCAAGTGGAAAAATGGATATTAACCTATTTCGGAGATATTTGAGAAGAATATGAGTAAGAAACAATACTTATATTTAAACGTTATTGCAAAATCCAGTATACATGAAGTTTAAAAATGCTCTTTTTCAGCCTTAGATCATCGTAACTGAAATATAATATTTTTCCTGTTTTAAATTTAACAAATGAAAATTAAATGAAATAGATTGTACATGAAGAGTTCCCAACAATCATTATACGATTTAAACAATAATTGATTGCGCGGGTGGTGGTAACAAATTCTTTAAATCAAGTTTGCGAGCTTGAAGTAAACCCCAATCCCATTGTATTTAACCAGTCGTCGAACAACAACTAAACTACCGCCAGCCGCAACGCACTGACGCGTTTCGAACTTCCTTGATCATCATCAGAGTACGACGGCAAACGGACTATCGAGGTTTGATCCTCGATACTAAATATCTCCAAACATGAGCTATTTAAAAATTTTAATGGCTGAAATCGAGAAACACTATTATCATATTGATCTTTCGCAGTTCGAAACTGATAATAAGTTTTCCGATATTAATTTTTTTGATAGAGAACACAGTAATGTTAACACTTTTGAGTATGTCTATTTATTTAGTCTATGTATCTTTTTCGTTTTCAATACAATTTTCACTTTCGTCAGATCTACCATGTTACTAACAGAGAATTTACTATTTTCTAAATTTTATTTCTAAGTATGGAGTCAATTAGATTGAGAATGTTTAAATTCAGCATATGCTTTTGAAGCACTGTTTTACAAAAAACAATAAATTAATATTTTTTACTATAAATGAACTCTGGAAGAACTAGTAAAAATTTTCCATCAAACCTGCCGCTTTATCTGCTTTTGAATAAAACAAGGATTTATATGTTGCATTATTTAAAAAAAGTATAGACAATCTGTATTGTACAATATAATTTTTGTCCGATTCTACCGTTTCTTTAAGGTGTTGCTCCATATTTACTTTTATTATTATAGTTATAATTTTAGGGGCCATTATTTACTCGAATATCCGTTTCTATTATCAAGATGAAGGATAAGTAATCTGCAGGTATCCGTGCTGATCCATTCAGAACTAATCACCTTTGCAATAGCATAAACAGAGATATGGTAAACCGTAATTGATATATCACTAGTCATCTAACTCTTCCACATTTTTCTCATATATAGCTATTCCGTACGTCTTCATGGTTAGAATATTTGTAATAGTGGAGCGTTCTTTTTATAAATACATGGTAAAATGGAATCCATATTATCCAGAGGTAATCTTTCAATTAATTTCAGGAAAGAGTGGATTGTTGGTATTCGTTTATAATTTTTTATATTAGGCTAGTTTAATAACTTCAAGAATGGGCTACACTATTATTGTAAAAATCCTAGCATTTGTTATTTTTTCTTTGACTGATTACACAACAAATGTATGGAGGAAGTTATTCTTTAAGCAGTAAGAATTTCTGGAACATTCTTAATTTAAGTTCTCTAATGTATTTTTGGAGTTATTCCAGCCTCGTTTCCAATTTTGGTACTTATTTTCTTCCATGCGTTCTTTATTATTTGGAGCCATTTTTTCTCAATAGTTCGTAACTCTATCCATGTCTTAATAATCTCATATAAGCTTTTCAGTCCACTTGATTCTTTGGAATAAAGTCTGGCCATTTGATGCTGTAACTGGGCAGCCAAGTAACACGTATTACATTCCGTTTTGCCATTTCAGATAAATAAACGCATTCATGATGAATTGCGGTTCAGTGTATACTGCTTCCAATTTGCTAATTAGATAACCGTTGGCAGCAATTGTAAATTGTGCTGAAATGGATGCCAATCTTAAATAGGGAGAGACTGGGGAACGTGAAGATCATAGTAGAAGCCTTTCACTTGACCGGTGTAAAATGTTATCCACTCAATTTCACAAGGTGAACTGGCAATTAAATTTACAGTTTCATTCCATATATAACTATGAATTTAATAGTTTCTGTTGATGCGAATGTTTGTAGATTACCATACGTTGGGATGCACAGTGGGTGACAACGCACTAACAGGTTTTCCTATAACACAGCACAACAGAGAGAAGTCGTACCAACGCGGGCTCATTTTCCAATGTGACATGGCAATCGAATTTCCAGTTGTATTCTTTACTTAACATTTAATGGTATGATTAAGGTTAATGTCTTTACCACACGTTGAGATATACTGTTGGCACAGACGGATTATTAGATATTCTCAATCTATGTAAGCCAACGCAATGATGACAGTCTAAGTTTTAATCTCCAATCGGGATCTTGCAACAATATGCTGAGTTTCAGCACACGCATAACCATGCATTTTATGAGCACAATTGACGTGAATATTTGTGTGCCTACGACTCGTTTTGTTAAACCGGTGGTGTTGACGCACTAACAGTGTTTTTCATGCCAGGCAGACTAACAAATAGATGTAATGGAAACACTGCATCAATCTCGCACTGGGAACCGTCGACCAAGTGTTCGGTTACAGCCCACGCATAAATTTAACTTTTGTGGTTTAGCGATAGCGAAACACCATTGAATGATGCTCGTTTAATACTGCGTAGCATTATTTAAAGTAAGCCCTTGATATGGGCTTTTATGCTGGCACTCATGCTCTGATCGGTGTTCAAAGATAATCTTGGAAAATGCATTTGGTTAAAGATAGTTATGTAACAGCAAATGTATAACATTTGCACTGGAATTTTGTCCATTTTCCGAGGTAGTTTTCCTGTGCACTGTCCTTAGGATTTGTTCCTATGAAGAAGGTAAGGTTAACCGGCTTATAGTTCATTTCTTTGTCGCCATAAACGAAATAGCCAGCTCATCCAAGAACACACTGACCTATAACCTCGAAGGTTAGATCGTACCTCATTTCTAGTGTTTGGTACGAATAATGCGAAGGGCTTCGGAACGAAGGAATGAATCATTATCACGACGACGGACTCAATACCTGCTTGGAAATGGGAATCAAACAGATCTATGCGTAACTGATAGTGCAAATCTACCACCCACGAAATAAAACCGTGGATATTCTAAATTTCGAATGGCAATTGTCTTCGACTTCTTTGATGATGAATAAAGTAAAGAGAGGTAACAGGAGAACTACATTTCTCAACTAAGCATCATTATTTATCGTCATCGTTATCAGACAGTAATTCGCCAACATTCAATAAAGGATGTTTCACTGCCGCATAATCCTGATAAAAGATGAAATATTTATAAAATAATGCCAAGAATAATAAAAAAAACCACAAATGGAATAATAATTTAGAAGGTGGATACAACCTAGATGAAGAAGCCTATCTAGATAACACTAAGAGGGTGCTGATTGTATGCTCAAAGTCAGATTGACGAATGGAAATCTGCTCAAATTGGCTCAAACAGAATCTTTGGTGTCGAATAAAAATACACTATGTTCTGTATAATCTTAGAACATTTTTCCCGCATAAGTTTAAAAAAGCATCAGCTATTATTCTATACCAACGAATCCACATCTTTTTAGCTGTAATTATATATAAGGATTGGTATGCCGCAGGAAGGAAGGGACGAATGCGCACCCAACCTAATCGAGGACAAAACAGATGCGTACTAGGACATGGGAATAAATCGGATCTTTATTTTGGATGGTTTGACTAATTTATCTCGTCTGCCGAAAAGTGTTAGGCTATAGTGACATCTGGAAATGACCACACATGCAGCTCTTGTTATTTTGTTTGACTTGACTAATTTGTCTCGTCTGCCGAAAAGTGTTAGGCTATAGTGAAATCTGGAAATGACCACAAATGCAGCCATTTTTATTTTGGCTGGTTTGGCTAATTTATCTTGTCTGTCGACAAGTTTTAGTTTATTATGACCACAAATGCAACCCTTTTCAATTTCTCTTGGTTTACTAATTTATTACGTCTTCAGGGAAGTTATAGGCCATTATGTCATCTGGAAATGACCACACATGCAGCTCATTTTATTTTCGCTTGTTTGAATAATTTATCAAGTCTGTCGAGATGTGATCGGCAATTGTGACATCTGGAAATGATCACACATGCAGTCACTATTAATTTTTCTGATTTGACCAATTTATCTCGTCTGCCGAGAAGTGATATTCTATAGTAACATCTGGAAATGACGGCACATGCCATCATTATTATTTTGGCTGGTTTGACTTATTTATCTCCTCTGTCGAGTAGTGATAAGCTTTAATGAAATTTGGAAATGACCAAAAATGCAGCCATTTTTATTTTCGATGGTTGGACAAATTTATCTCGTCTGCCGAGAAGTGATAGGCTATAATGACACTTGGAGATGACCACACATGCATCCATTGTTATTTTGGTTGATTTGCCAAATTTACCTAGCCTGCCAAGAAGTGTTGGCCTATCATGAAATTTGGATATGACCACACATGCAACCCTTTTAATTTTCGCTTGTTTGATTACTTTATCACGTCTGCTGCTAAGTGGTAGGCGATTATGACATATGGAAATGACCACACATGCAACTATTGTTATTTTAGCTAGTTTGACTAATTTATTCCGTCTGGCGAGGAGCGATTGTCTATAGTGACAGGCGTCCAATTTATTTTAGCTAGTTTGACTAATTTATCCCGTCTGACGAGAAGTGATAGACTATGATGTACTCTGGAAATTACCACACATGCAGCCTTTATTAGTTTGGCTGGTTTGACTAATTTATCTCTTCTGCTAAAAAGTGATAGGCTATAGTGACATCTGCAAATGACCAAACCTGAAGCCCTTTGTATTTTAATGTTTTGACAAATTTAATTCGGCTGCCGCAAAGTGACATCTCAATACGATCAAACATGCAGTCACTTTTATTTTGGCTGGCTTCACAAACTTACCTTGCCTGCCGAGAAGTTATAGTTTATTATGACACCTGGAACTGACCACACATGAAACCCATTTTATTGTCGAGTCTTTCATTAATTTTACATGTCTAACGAAAATTGATAGACAAATGTGACATCTGGAAATGATCACACATGCAGCCCTTGATATTTTGGCTGATTTGACAAATTTATCTCGGCTACCACGATGTGATAGTCTAAAATGACATCTGGAAATGACCACACATACAGTCAATTTTATTTTATCTGATTTGACTTATTTATCTCGTCTGCGGAGAAGTGATAGGCTATGATGACATCTGGATATGACCACACCTGCAAAAACTTTTATTTTCAATGGTTTGACAATTTTTTCTCGGCTGCCGCGAAGTGATTGGCTAAATTGACATCTGGAAATGACCACAAATGCAATCATTTTTATCTTGGCTGGTCTGACTAATTTATCTCGTCTGCGAGAAGTGATAGGCTATAGTAACATCGGGGAAATGACCACGCATGCAGCACGCTTTATTTTTGCTGAAATATCGAAATTTATTACCGATATTAATCTGTTAAATTTCGCTTTGATTTTATTTTACTGGACATCTGATCTTCTTTTTATTATAATCAAGGTTGCGGTCTTGATATAAACACTTGACCCATTAATTACTTACATATGTCAGTATAAACTAAGAATTGTTTAGTGTAGACATATATAAGTAATTAATGGGTCAGGTGTTTATATCAAGACCGCAACCTTGATTATAATAATTGTTATCATCACCCGCGCAACCAATGTTCGTTTAATCTGATCTTCTTGTTTACTCGTGTGCGTAATATTAAGCCTAAATGGTTCCCATGCGAGTGGATTAAAATTTTTCTCGAGATCCATAACTATCTACAATAAGGTACATTTAAATTATCACTAACTATAATTCAGTAGCGCATTATGCTTGTCATAATAATCCATTTACTATCGTAACGTTGACGCCCCACATTTTAACAATTGAAG
Source organism: Eudiplozoon nipponicum (assembly GCA_029291075.1). NCBI lineage: Eukaryota > Metazoa > Platyhelminthes > Monogenea > Mazocraeidea > Diplozoidae > Eudiplozoon > Eudiplozoon nipponicum. The sequence goes on along the minus strand of JAQBSW010002017.1, from coordinate 88,778 downwards.
TATCATTTAATTTCCGTTTGATGTAAATATTTTTAATTTTATCATTGAAGACATTTGCAGTTTAAATCTCCCTTGCTTTTTCATCTCGGTAATTAATTAAACTCACTCGCAAATTTAATCAACTTCCAACTACAGCTTAATATTTTTTAACTTTTTTAGTTCATTAATATCGTTACAAGCAAGCAACTCCTCGAAATTCGAACATTAAGCTTTAAAATTACAATATCACACTGCTGCAGTGATCACTTCATTCATGCGTCTAAAAGTTGAATGAAGGAAAGAAAATCTATAAAGCCTTCGTTTTGTAGAGAATTAGTCTTCAATTAGAAATTGCTTCGTGCGCACAATTGAAAATTTATGAAAATAAGCAAATTCACAAAAGCTTCAATGTAAAGTGCTTAGAATTTGGTCTCGTGCTTTATGCTAAAGGGACAGCTACAACATAAAGGATTCCCATGGTGTCTGGTGTTAATTATTTGAACAAGCCACGCTCTTCTAATGGACCCCCGAGGACAATCGAAGCCTGTAGTCCAGCATGTTATCCGGACATGAAAAAAATTAATTTTGCGAATTGATGTTTCAGACGAGAAGAGGTGTAATTTACATTACCTGATCCGCCCTTTGACTAATACAGGCTGAATTCCAGTTGTTTTGTTTCACGAAAATATCACGGCGGCCGTCTTCTTCAATTCACCCATCATCACAAGATTTAAACAACAAACAAATAAGGCAAGCACGGTATTTTCTCTAGCCATATCACTTATACTTCAGACTGACCTTCCACTATATAGTTGCTTGTCACGTGTGTGTAAGTATATTCATTACATTTATGTTCATCAAACTAAATGAAACTAGAGTGACTGAATATGAATCTACCATTTACATGCGTACCTCAACTTAGGATAAAATTTTCTTCCAAACCTCCCTTATTATTGCTTCTATTAAATGAAGGGGAATCCATTATCCCTGACTATATCACACACTCTGCCTAATTCCATCTTCCTGTGTTTTAGCCTTGTCTTTTGGTGAAAACAACATGGAATTCCTGTAGATCTAAAGTTCCAACTATACATCGCAAATCTCTCATTATAGCATAAACACCACACCATCTTAGTTAGTGAATATATCAGTTAGATACTGTTTGTGGCGGAGAACTAATATGTATACAACTGTTTATTAGGTATTGCGCACCTAGTAACAAATTAGTTCTAATATGACCAGAAGGACAAACCAAAGTCTTCATGAACGGAACGTATAATCTCGTGCACATTCGTTTCGTGCTTACTGACGATTCATCCATAGGAACCGGTATTAAGCCCTATATCCACTATATATTTAGGTGAGGAATGTGGAACAATTGGACGTCACAAAGTTCAATGAAGAGGTACTGGTCACATTTCAATGGTCAATGTTACTTTAAGATATTTATTTATTTTTGTCAATAGAAATATACATCAAATAAACACTAGTTTGCGCAATAATTAGTTGCGAAAACTCTTAAATGGAGGAAATTCACAGGCAAGAATGGAACCTATCATTCGGGCACGAACCTATACTAGACTCCAACTATGAAATTAGAGGAAGCTTCTCCTAAAAGGATCCAAATGTACTTGCGAATTTCCGTCTGGCATAACTAAAGTCAAACATTCGGATTTTCAAATGTGATTAATGCATAAAACTGACTAAGACTACCTAACACATTTGCAAGTGATAAAATGAACGTCACAAGTAATAATAATTTAATTTAATCTCATTTTAAATAAAATTAAATACCAGTCTCCAATCAATGTGTATTTTTATTCACACATTTCGGCTTAAATTTCTATCGAAGCTTTAAAACTTTTCTCTATTTATCATTGTTAACTTTATTTTCCAGGCTGCTTTAAAATAAACTGCAACGTTATTTGTTTTGGTAACCCCATAAATCACAGTTTCTAAAAGAAATAGCTATTTACTTACTTTTTAAATTAAAACGCTGCGATTAATTTTAAAATTTTCTGTACAACAGGCCGTGGGATTGAGATCAGATGATCTTGAATTATCAAAATGTGTTAAAAGAAAAACTATAAATATACCAATGAAATACTTTTGAGTCACGCCGCAAAAGTAATTGCACTAAAATTTGAATGGACATCTTATAATCTGACTAAGCCACATTGAGTTAGAATATGTCGCTAGTGAGCTATAATGCATGGGGTGCTACCGTGATCTTTGATTTTGTTCTAAAATAAAGGGGCTGGCAACGACGAAACTAACGTAATAAAGGTACCCATAACCAAAGTTAGAAATTCGTAGGTCACGTTCTTTTTATTGATTTATATTTGTTAAAGTATTATTTATTTTCAAATTAATCGATAGACAAAGAAAACGAAGCCGCCATTGCAAGTTCGGCAATCCAAATAGACTTTAGAAATATTATTTAAACTATTTTATTTATTTAAAATACAGATTAACATATGCTTGGCAAATTGAGGCAAAACGTTATTGCAAAATCCAGTATACATAAAGTTTAAAAATGCTCTTTTTTCAGCCTTAGATCATCGTAATTGAAATATAATATTTTTCCTGTTTTAAATTTAACAAATGAAAATTAAATGAAATAGATTGTACATGAAGAGTTCCCAACAATCATTATACGATTTAAACAATAATTGATTGCGCGGGTGGTGGTAACAATTCTTTAAATCAAGTTTGCAAGCTTGAAGTAAACACCACTCCCATTGTATTTAACCAGTCGTCGAACAACATAACAGCTGGCGGTAGTTTTGTTATGTTGTTCGACGACTGGTTAAATACAATGGGAGTGGTGTTTACTTCAAGCTCGCAAACTTGATTTAAAGAACCATTATACGAGTCTACTGGACGAAACGCGTTCGCTACCTCGTATACTATTTAGTCCATATATATATATATATATATATATATATACAAATATATCTGTATGCGTAATATCTAGCGCGATCCATTCATAGGGGGACATTCTAGATTTTTTAATGGTGCTAGTTGACGGTCATGATACATACAGCGATTCCCTTCAACCAAGAGTTATTGCTATATCCCAAATGGGGCCAAGTGAGATCCCTACTTCTATTGCATTAATTGTGTCACCTTTTGACTTCATTTATTTAGATTCCCTCATCAGTCACGTTGATAACACTCTGCCGCAATTCACTATTGCGTGACAATTGATAGAACCCATAGGTCGGTTAAATCTTGATTCTATTACAGTTCCAAGTGCACAGCGTGTCGACATTTCCCGTCATGTACAATGTATGCAAGATTACTATAAGTGAGAGCCGCATATCTAATTGTGCTTTACATATATATGTAATGTGGTGTGACCTTCGCTAATCACTTTGCCGTCGTACTCTGATGATGATCATGGAAGATCGAAACGCATCATAGCGTGCGTCTGGCGGTAGATTTCCTATTTTGCTCGACGACTGGTTAAGTAGAATGAGATTGGTGTTTACATCAAGGTCGCAAACGTGATTTAAAGAATTCTTACGGCAACCCATGCAAACAATGATTCTTTAATTGTGTTTCCTGTATATATGTGTGGCGAAAGTTGCAAACAGTTAATTTTCGTGACTGCAGAGAAACTGCGTAGCTGATATTTTCAGTCAAGTACAATGTATGCGAGACTATCAGAGGTGAGAGTGACATATCTCCTTTTGCCACCCATATCTATTCAATGCGCTTTGATTCTCGCTAATAAGTTTCCTGTCGTTCTCTGATTATCATGGAAGAAGGAAACGCGTCAGTGCGTGCAATAGGTGGTAGTTTTTTGTTGTTCTACAACTGGATAAATAAAATGAAGTTGGTGTTTACTTCAAGCTCGAAAAGTTGATTTAAAGAAATGCTACGGCCACTCGAGCAATCAATGCTTGTTTAATTGTGTTTCCCGTATATATGTGTCGCAAAAAGTTCATTTTCGTGACTGAATATAAATTGTGCAGTCGACATTTCTAATAAAGTACAATATGTGCGAGACTACTGAGTGAGAGCTGAATATCAAATTTTTCTTTATATATATATATATATTTATATCATCATTTCCAGCCATACAAAAGTCAACTGACTAATGTTTCACTGCCATATAACCATAAGGAGTGAAAAAAAGTATAAGTGAATTTAGATAAATTATTATTGAGATTTACGAGAGAGGGAGAGGGGTAGAGAGAGAAGGAAAACCTTGCTACTATGAGTAAATTTATCAGGATAACTCACAGAAATGAGGCAAACTAAACCTCTCCACAACACCATTATGGCCAAGTTAGCATTCGGGCAAGGCGACATCAGCAACACAGCTTCCTTGCGGATTTCACCGTATCACGTCATAAACAAACCGAACCTCGCAGCTAACTTTGCCCTACTAAGAAAAGAAAGTTACGAAGATGATTCTACTATACATCTGCAACAAGATCGCCACTGAGCTCGATTCGCTGCCATATCGCTAAGGGTTTCTAACCAAGAACTGTGATGTGCACGAGGACCCCATCCCGGCAGACGAGTGGATCCTATACTACCCAATTTGGATGTAAGTGACTTTAATTGTTTCTGCCATGTCAAAATCTGCCCACCTTGTTTCTTACGCCAATTTGGTGCTGGATGAGAGAACAGAGCTCTATTGGGCAATCGGAATGAGGGCATACGCAAAACGTGACCGAGCCAACGAAGTTGATGGAGCCTTATTTGCTTTTCTAAAGACGAGCACTTATTGTCAGATCCAAAAATACGTCTACGGATGTCAACGTTAGTTATTCGTTGTTGGTAACCAACATGTGCTATACTTCTCAAACAACGATGATCGAATGCCTGTAAGCGTCTCAGATCATCAACTCTAAGAGGCCAAGTTTCACTAGCGTATAGTAAGACTGCGCGTACAGATGCATTGTAAACACGACCTTTTAAAGGCAAGGTTCGAGAAGCTACTCTAGCTTTCGCGATCCGTATTCTCACCTCGTCGGACATATTGCCTACGTTATTGATAGAGCTCCCAAGATATGTAAACCTGTCGACTATGTCAAGATCTTCATTCTGCAGTCGCAACGTTGGAGTGAGTGGTGGGTGATCCTGTAACAGTATCTTACATTTAGAGGGTGCGAATTTCATACCGAAAGACGGAACAACGTTTGCTAATCTATTTAAGGTGGTCTGGGCAGCATGCTGATTGTCGAATAATAGTACGATATCGTCCGCATAGTCAAGATCGACTAGTTTATCTCCCGGGAGAACTTCAACTCCAGCGTCCTGAATGTGTGAGAGAGTGTTGTTCATAATAGCATCGATTACAAAATTAAACAAAAATGGGGAAAGTGGACAACCTTGACGAACACCACTGCTGGTTGTAAAGTTATGCGTTAATTCGTTGTAAACCTTAACGCGACCAGAAGTATTTGTGTAGAGAGCTCGTATAATATTAACAAATTTAGTGGGCACACCGCTTTTCGACAAGATATGGAATAAAACATTGCGATCCACCGAATCAAATGCACCCTTGAAGTCTAGAAAGACGACTATTGTGGGACGGTGATATAAATGTCTCTGTTCGAGAACTTGCCTTAACGTAAAAATATTATCTATACAACCTCGTCCTGCGCGGAATCCGGCCTGTTCTTCTCTTGTTTGTGATTCACGTGAAGCGCTAAGACGACGTAGGATAATCGAAGCAAATAACCTTGATACGACCGGAGTCAAACTTATACCACGATGGTTATCGCACGAATTACGATTGCCTTTTTTGAAGATGGGAATGATGGTCGACTCATTCCAGTCAAGTGGTACGGTTTCCTCATTCCATATAGTATGAAAAAGTTTGGTCAACGCTCCTGAAATTATATCGCCACCATCCTTAAACAATCCCGGAAGCAGATCATCGGGGCCGGCGGCTTTGCGGCGCTTAAGAGATAGGATTGCATCGCGTACTTCTAACTCGGATGGTTCTTCGGGACTAACATTCCACACTGTTGATGCAGACATGCTTTCGGGAAGCGGAACTGACGCGGGTGGCCAAGAAAATTGATCTCTAAAGTGTTCAGCCCACCTGTCAAGACGACTTATTTTATCGGTTATTAATTCGTTGTTACTATCATTTATAGTTTCGCTAACTTTTAACTTTCTCGGACCTGTTGTGCGGATAAGTTGGAACAAACAGCGACTGTTACCTGACGCGAAAGCTACTTCCATTTCTTCAGCCTTTCTGCTCCAAAAGTTTTCGAGATCGCCTTTTAGACTGCGCTTAAGTTGGCGTCTTATATTGCGACGGGTATTATTATGAGTCGAGCCAGGTGGAATTTGGCGCCTTATTTCGAGTATCTCCATAGATTTTACAGAGAGCCAGTGATTATTTCTACGGGGGCCTGCTATGCCACATACAGTAGTACCTGCATTGTGCATAGTGGAACTTATCTTGGACCAAAGTATATTCGGATTTTCGCTATTCAGACCAGTTAGATTAGCCTTTAGAATATTTTCATAGTTTTGTCGGATGGACGGTTGTTCGAGTTTGCCTACATCAATTTGGGGTTTATTCTTAATTATTTTCCCGGAAAATTTTAGAGCAAATCTACAACGGATAAGTGCATGGTCCGAGTCGACATAAGTGTTCCAAAAAGAGCGACAATCCTGGATGCAACCACGCCATCTATAACTAATTGCTACATGATCTATTTGAGTCCACCGTTGTCCGGGTGCTGGAGGACGCCATGTAGCACAACGTTTAACACTACGTCTGAAATTTGTACTACTTAAATATAGTCTATGTTCAGCGCAGCTATCCAAAAGCCGTTCACCATTATCATTGCGAGTCGAGCTTAGAGTGTATCTTCCACCTAAATGAAATTCTGTGTTGCTTAAGCGACCAACTTGAGCATTCATGTCACCCATAACCAGGACTATATCCGAACTTCGTGCTTTACTTAGTAAGGAGCTTAATTCGAGTAAAAAGCGTCCTTGCTTTCTTCTGTGCTGCAATCGGTAGGAGCATATGCAGATACAACGAAGAGGCAACGATGATAACGGTTTTCTGCTTTGATTTTAGTAGATGTATTTAAACGTGCCGCACACAATCGACTATTTAAAGGGATCCATTCAATTAAGCAAGCTTCAGCTCGCGCGCTAAGGGCAATACCAACGCCCCATTTACCGGCTTGAGAGGACTCTGTGGAACCAGATGTTCGAAGCCAATAACGCGTAGATAGGGATGGTGCAACTAGTTCTGTAATACACGTAGGATCCTGTATTCTGGTTTCAGATACGCAACATATGTCGATTTCTAATTTATCCAACGTACGAGCAAGAGATTCTTGCTGTCCAAGTTGTTTTAATGTTCGCACATTAAATGCGCCTACGTTAAAACCTAACTTAGGTTTAATGAATGATCGTCTACAAGAACCATTTTCGATATTTGGCAACCTAGTATTGGGCTCAGTGTTATGATCTAAACCAACCATATTTATAGTATCTAAAAGAGTGTTATTGTAAGATTGAGAAGAGGAAGGGGAAGGAAGGGACGCAGAATCGAATATAGAGTTGGAGTTGCCTGCAGTAGCCTGTTTTCGCTTATCGACCCTGCAGGGCTCAGCAGATAAGGCGACCATTTTTATACTGCGCGACGGCCGATGCAGTATGTAATTATTGTAAGTTGTACTTGTCATGGTTATATGTGGACTGTAAAAGAACACTAGGTCGCCCATTCCTAGTGATGGTTTTTATTCTGAGTTAGAGAATTGTTACCATCACCCGCGGAATCATTGATTGTTTAATTATTTCAGCTATATATTATTGGCGAAAGCTGCAAAAATTTAATGTTCATGACTGCATAGAAATTGTTCAGTCGACATTTCCAGTCAAGTACAATGTGTGCGAGACTACTAGAGGTGAAAGCCGCGTATATAATTTTGATTTCCAATTATATGAATTGCGGTCTGATCCTTGCTAGTCAGTTTGACGTCGTACTCTGATGATCATAGAAGATCGAAAGGCGCCAGTGTGTGCAACTGGTGATATTCATACTATGCTGCTCGACGACTAGTTAAATAGAATGGAAGAGGTGTTTAAAAGGCGTGTCTGTTTCCGTGATTGATAGGTTCGTATTGGTCCCGTTGAAAATGTGGTAACCACAGATTCAGCCGATTTTTGCCGACGTTTCGATCAGTTCCTTCTTTAGTCATACTCATGGCTTTTATACAAATCTCACAACAAAAATAACCGTAGTTTGGCTTCAGATTCCTGTTGGTGTTTTCTAAACACATATCGCTCATTGCCCGAAACTACACAAGTAATTCAAATAAAGTTTGCGAGCTTGATATAAACTCCCATCGTAGTGTATTTAACCCATCGTACAACAAATACCGTCAGTCACACGTGCTAATGTGTTTCGATCTTCCATGATAATCATCAGAGCACGATGACAAACTGACCAGCGGGGGTCAGACCAAAATTCATAAATAAAGAAAGCAAAATTAGATATGAGACTCTCATCGCAAGTAGTCTGGAATACATTTACCTGATGGTAAATGTCGCATACAACATTTCTATGCAGGCTCGAACATTGGAACTTTTGTAGCTTTCGTTAAATGTTAATAATTTATACAGCTAAGTAATCATTAATTTCGCAATTGTTGCCAACAATTCTTTAAATAAAGTTTGTGAGCTTTGTATAAAAAACAATACCACAATTATTTCTATACCAGATCTCGAATGAACAACGAGCGAGGTTAGACTTATTATCCTTCCCACAATAAAATACTGTTCTATTTCCACCTATTTTTGTTTAGTTTGGTACATGGCTCTAACAAATTATATAGTTACAAACATTATTACAGCATAAGAAAACATCATGAAGTATATAATGGTTCAATTGCTGACCGGTTAGAAGATTGTCCAAGAACGATGAAAATAATGCATTTTAATGTTATTAATTTTTTTTAAACTTAGATTACAGCTCCACTGAAAAAAATTAAGTTTAACGTATTCACAGAGAAATAACTGTGGTGTGTGATAAAATATGATAATGCAAATTAAACATCTTTATACACTAGTGCACATGGGAGTCATTCCTATTTGTTTTAATGAAAATAAATAAAGATAATGCACAGAGACGAACTGTGAAAGCTACAATCAGACAACTCTATATCGCTTTCTACACCTGACAAAAGATCAGGAGTTGTTATACTTGAAGCCGACGCTTATAGAAAGTCCATGAACGAGATGATCAATCGAAATTCAAACTAGACATCAACAGAGATGATTCAACAAATATCGAGTCAAGAATAAATGAAATTCTGAAAAAGATGGAAAAATACTTCTTATCATCGATGGCTGATTCCGATATTAGATCAGAACTTGTAGAAGACATCCAAAAGGCAAACCCAATCTGACCAAACACCGCAAGATTGTATGGAAAATCGAATACACATAAAGCCTTGACAGACTCAGGAGCTTCTCCGATGCGGCCCATTACATCAATGATCAATGCACCGCAGCTAATTAAATGAACATTGGTTGCTAAGTTTCTCTGCAAAATACTTCAATCATTACGAAATGTCATAAACGCAAACACTGTCAAGGACTCTTACGAGCTAGCAGATGAACTGACGGAGAAAAACATTCTACAGAACAAAATTGTCTCGCTTGACGTTTCATCCTTATTTACGATCTTGTGTGATCTAATTAAAAATGAGTTTTACGATTTTCCTACAGACATTTATGATATAAAAGACCTCATGATAGCATGTACAAAAAACGTGCAATTTACATTTGAAGTGGAATACTACCGTCAGATCAATGTTGTAGCAATGGGAAGTTGCGTTGCACCCCTCCTCCCCTAGCAGATGGATACATGTATCATCTTGAACAAACGAGCCTAAAATGTATAATTAACCAGTGCGCACTCTACAAAGTGTATGTAGATGATACATTATTGTTCATCCCAGAAGCAGAAGACCTATCCGAAATCGTCAATAAAGCCAATGGAGCCGATCCAGACATTAAATTCACTCTCGAGGTAGAGAAGGGCAATAGTTTTCCCTTCCTTGACATCGAACTCACTCGAGAATGAAATGGTGATTTGACACTGGCCATATATAGAAAATACAATTTCACCGGGAAACAACAGCAGTATATCAAAATCCCGCAGAAGAAACTTAGTTAACCTAGCAAAAAGAATCAGGAAGATCTGCTCTGAACACAAGATTGAGGAAGAACTAGACTACCTGAGAAAAGTTTTGCTAATGAACAACTACCCAGAGCGATTCATTGATGTTAACATCAGATCACGTCAGATTCGCACTAGAGAGGATACCGTCAAGCAGTTTTTCCTAAACATACCATTTAGAGGCGACGTATCAGTGTCATAAATTTCACTAAGACTAAATAGAATAACTAAGGAGAATATTCCCAGTGTTAAAAGTAATATCACATTTAGCACACAGAGAATCATGAGGTTGAATGCAAAAGATCAATTTTCAATTCTCTCCAAATCATTCATAGTCTACAAATTCTCATGTGTGTGCAGTAGCACATATATTGGACGTACGAAGAAGCAATTGATCAACAGAATCCATCAACATTTACAGCAGAAATTGATTTAAAAAAGCTCGGCACCGTCAGGAAAATCAGCTATTTCCGATTACATATTGGAAACGGGTCACAATAAATTTGATCAATTTCTCAATTCTGCATAAAGCAAAATCAGAAAAGTTATTATATATTTATGAATCACATTATATAAAACAACTAACACCTGGCCTAAATATTTAAAAGTTTCATCAACACGATCTTTTAATTCACTGGCCACGAATCACAAAACCAAACAACAATTTGCTAGCATCCAGGCAAGACCAAACACCCCTTTGACCAGACTCAACAAACATTCGATCGGATTGGCAACAAACTGAAGGGGAAAAACACCTGCACATACAGAGACAGAAATTTAGAAACAATATGAGCATTCAAAACTACAACCCGCACCTGCGCTGTTACCAGGTGGACAAAACAAAATTGCGGAACCTTAGGTAACGAAATACTACAGGGGAAAATAAAACTGTCAATCAATCAAAAAAGAATGAAAAGATCCCAGACATCATAGTGCGATACAGTGATATAGACCTTTACATGAAAACGGGCACACACACCGACACATACACACACACACACACACACACACACTTACTAATCAGCTAATTAGAAATATACTGATATATATATATATATATATATATATATATATATATATATATTGTTTGAATTATAATTTTAAGTAGACTAGATAATAATTCCTTGTTGATAATTTCGAATATTCTATGATCATCTGTCCAATGTCAATCTTCTTCTACTATTATGCAATTCTTTAATTTATGTTAAACCAAATTATTACTCACTCGCCACCATTTACAAGTACGCGTCAAATTCGTCTTCGTGATGGATGGGGGCTGATTCGTCACTTTCCTCGGAAGGCTTCAACATCTTTTATACTAACCGCTGGAAATGGGGTACGATCTAATCTATGTCAATGGAGATTCTGCTCAGTATTGACTTGTGTAATAAAAGTTGTTGACATAACACAGCACGTCACGCACGTGCATGTGCGTATATTGATAACTAAAATTGATTCAGTTAAATATAGTTAATACAGACGTACGTCCATATAGAAAGCTGCAATCAATAGACATTAATTTATCCTTTGCACGCGACAGACTGATTTTTATTCTTAACGATTGAACAGCTGTAGTACCAGAATGATCTCAAAAGATAAGATGTAGGTAAGACAAAAATGTCATATTCAATAAAATAAGTAGCTTAATTAAGATATGAAATAAAACAAGTGATGGTTAGACAACAATATTTTGAAAATTATTTAAAGAAAGAATAAGCAAAGGCAAAGAAGATGGAAGCTCTTTAATAAGCGTTAAACTCACTAAGAGTTTTAATTTACATGTTGAGAAAATACATCACAGCATGTATAGTACGATAGAATGCAGCTAACCGTCTGTAGTATTTTATGGCGCTTATCTTTGTGACATATCCCATCTATGATAGAGTAATCTATAATAATTATGATAGACAATTTACCTATATGTAGATTACTAAGGCGACACACAGATGCAGTGCTGAAGTTAAGCGAAGCAAGTAAACAGATAAACCACTACAAGGCACCACAGGTGAAATGAACGGTAGTTCAAAACAATTCTTTAAATCAAGTTTGCGAGCTTGAAGTAAACACCAATTCCATTGTACTTAACCAGTCGTCGAACAACATAGCAAAACTACCGCCAGTCACACATAGTGTTGTTATGTTGCTCGACGAATGGTTAAATACAGTGGGATTGGTGTGTACTTCAAGCTTTCAAACTTGATTTAAAGAATTGTTACCACAAGCCGTGCAATCAATTATTGTTTAATTTTTCAGGTCTGAGACGAGAATAAAATACCTAAATAACGTTTACACACTAGTTGCGTAATTTTTTGCTGATTTAATACAACACATTAGAGGTTCTGAATTTATAAAGTAATTACTCTTGAATGAAAATCATTTTGTCGGTTGTCTTTCTCGCGTTGCTAAGTGCATATTAAGGAATAATGCATGTCGCTGGAGTAGAATATATTGTGTCAATCACATATCCTGTAATCTAAGAAGTTGAACAATGTACTTGCAAAAAATGTTACCTCAACCGAAGAGACACGACAATTTATGTCGCCATAATATAAAGAAGACAAGTACAAATTTTCAACGCGTTGTCCTGTGAAGCTAAGGCAATTGAATAAATTTGTTAACGCGGTTTTTATCTTTAACTATCGGTTCGAAATATGGATTCTTTAAAAGCTAAAGATCTATTGAAAATTAACCTACCAATATCTAGCACGCATTGTTCCGAAGCTGGAATTTACTTTCATACCTTTATTTAAGATTAAATGAAAGAATAAATAGTATTAAAAACAGATAAAATTAGGTTAGACCAACACGAGCCAAACAGCTAGGTACAAAAGGCTGTTATTGAAAATTAACCTACCAATACCTAGCACACGTTATTCCGAAGCTGGAGTTAATTTTTATAACTTCATCGAAGGTAAAATGAAATGATAAATACTAGTAAGAGTAGATAAAATCAGGCTAGACTAACACGAGCCAAACAGCTACTATTAAAAATTAACCTACCAATATCTAACATGCGTTATTCCGAAGCTGGAATTTATTTTCATAACTTTATCTAAGGCTAAATAAAATAATAAATAATATTTAGAGCAGATAAAAATAGGTTAGACTAACACGAGCCAAACAGCTATTTCGCAAAGGGTCTCGCATTAATCGCTCAAACGCCACAAAGATTAAATAAATTACTCTTTTGGGGCAAATTAGGTTGACCAATAAACCCACCGCATCAGCTTTCCGTCAACTGATAGAAAAAGAAAAAACAAATAAAATGTTTTATTAAAAATAAAATCAACAAATATGAAATAGAAAACAAGACACAATCGTCATCATGCTAATTCGTCAGTTTGTGGGATTAAAAAAGTAGATCTGTCCAGGACAAGAAAATAATTATCTAAAATTATATCGTGTTCACGTGAAGAAAAGCAAATTAATATTCTTTAGAAAATTAAACGTTTAAAAAGAATGCAAATCAAAGTGCCAATAACAGATTAGCTTAGAAAATCACAATTTGTGGCGTGTGCGTATAATACCAATGTAATGACATAACGGTCAAAATAATTGTCATATATATAGTCAGTCAAACTGATACCGAAGATATAGAAGTTAGATACCGGTTGTTGCGGAGATTCCATTATATATATATATATATATATATATATATATATATATATATATATATATATATATATATATATACAAGTATTTAGTTAGGTGTTGCGCACCTAGTAAAAAAATGAGTTCAAATATGACCAGAAGGATAAAACAAAGACAGTATAAACGGAACGTATAATCTCAAACATTCGTTTCGTGCTTACTGGCGACTCATCTTTAGGAACCAGTATTATGCCCTGTACCCAATTATATAGTGCGTATAAGGCGTAATGCTGGCTTCTAAAGATCAGTCGCCAGTAAGCACGAAACGAATGTGCACATGAAGTTATACGTTCCATTAATACTGTCTTTGTTTTATTTTTTTAGTCATAATGGAACATATTTGGTACTAGGTGCGCAACACCTAATACATAATTGATTAAAAATATGTTGCAATTCATAACTATCAACGCAAGCCACATTAAAATTTATTAACTAAATAAGCAAATATAAGCAAGTAAAATCAATTGGAAGTTATTTGGCATTTAAAAAAAATAGTTTAAGATACAATGACAAATCTGGTCAAAATTATCAACAAGCACAATAAAAGTCATTGCAGTTAAAAACTTCATTGCATTTGGCGTAAACAGCGAAATGCGTCCTGTAAATCATTTTTTTAAATTGGAACATTACATTAAATGTTGTTGAAAATATAAATATTACAAAACATTTCAAACTGTGAAGCTCTAAAAGCTAATGCAAATTAAGTAAATATAACTTTTACAGTTTCAAATTTACACACGATAGGTAAATAAAATAAACAATACAATTAATAATTTCTATTAGGCTAAAGCGAGAACTTGCCATGTTTACCATACCAAAATATATCTATCTCAGTATCATCAGTGATATTAACATCGTCAACTTTATTATCGTCATTATCATCATCATCATCAAAGTCATTATCACCATTGTCCTCATCTATATCACCATCATCAACATTATCATAACCGTCATTATCATCAACCACGTCATTATCATAATTATCAACATCGTTATCATTATCATCATCTCTATCGCCATCCCGAATATCATCATCGTCATCATTTAAATCATTATCAACATCGTTATCATTATCATCATCTCTATCGCCATCATGAACATCATCATCATCATCATTAATTTTATCACCATCATCATCATCAGCGTTCTCATCATCGTCAAAAACAAAAATGCAATAGCAATTAAGAAACGCTGTTCCACTGGTACATTATCATGGAGCATGAGTTTGGGCCGTCGACAAACGAGAGTCAAACATGCCAGATACGAAGGGCGTTTAGGCAGCCGGAAAGCACACAATCAATAAGCGAATTGTGCCAGGACATGTTTTTGTTGTAGCTAATTTAAAATGTTAACTAAATCAAAAATTACAAATTGGAAAATCATGATACAAATAAACAGATAATTATACATTAACAAACTTGTGAGGAAATCTATTCCACTTGTTCAGTGCAAGAAGAAACAATTTATAATGACAGTTATTGAGAACGACGGTGTAAGTGATGGACGCATAGACAAATAGGAATAGTGTAATTTTACAAATGTTTAGTGTCGGCCAGGATCAATCTGCACAAAATCATGTTACTCGTGCAGTCTTCAACGTTCTTGGTGTTAAAATCACCGGCAAGATGCTCCAACGCAAGCCATAAGAAACCTTACCATTTGAGGCGAATTTGTTGTAGCATCGGCCTTGAAGACCAGAAAATATGTGCTTACCGCTCATCTGATCAAAAGAACAAATGACAGCATGCAGACAAATGTCCTGAAAAAAGGAATGTATTTTGCTAACTTTGATCTACGCTAAAAATAGTGTAATTCGATTTAAAAATACCTTCGAGTTAAAAAGTAAATGGTTCAGAACAGGCGTATTTGGCAAAAAGATACAAATAAAGACCCAGATTAAATCGGAATGAATGTTCAACCTGCAAGGCGGTTATTTATTCGCTTCAGGAAATAAAAACCACAAATCAGGCTAACAAATACGCATGATACAGTATAATAAAAAGATACAACAGGAGTATTTTAAAACAAAGCATATAAAGTTAAGAGCAATATGTAACATCCCTGCATGTTTAACAGAGGTAAAGGAAAAAAGCGTATGAAAATACTTTAATTAAATTTTGTAGTTATTATGCTTACACAAGCGATCACAAAGAGAATTGCACAGTTTTCGAGAAAAATTGCCACATTTAAAAAACATGTAAAACCGAACCTCAGGAGAATTTTGTAATAGACAAGTCGCGGCTCTAGCCAGGGCAGCTGTGGCCTTCCAGCTCATTCTGACAATCAATATGATTATTCACCGCGCTAGAATACACTGGCTTCAGGTAAGGTAAAGACTAATGATGCTGTCTTTTATGCTGGTGTCAATCCTTGAGTGGTTTATTTAGATGAGTCCTATATTCCTTTTGAGCATTTGTGCGTCTATGTACACTGTGTTTGTGTTGGACGTGTGTAGTTCTCGGCTTTTCCAGGATCGGCAATGAAGACTAACGTCAAATAAACAAAAATCTTAAAATTAACCTTCTCCTCCGCTCATGCATAAAAGCTCAACTCTAAACTAAGGAATGTCTTATTCGAAGACGACAAGAAAAGCAAAAAACCGTATAACAGCACAGTATATACATACCATCTCCCCAATCTGTCCAGTTGCATATTGATTTTGTTTGAAATTGTTTTATAGTAAGATGCCAAGCATTATTTGACAAGTTACAAGGAATAAACAAAGAACAGTAAACTTGAAATAAAAATATCATCATAAAATAACATGCAGTGATCGAATATTGTCAATCAGATAATTTGGAAGATTGTTTCAAGCATCCAAACAAAGAAATTTCTATTTCAATTTATTAGGTCAATGTAAATAAACTGTTTTCATAAATAAATAAGTTTTAAAACGTGAACAGCATGGCTACATTAACATAGGCCATTGAATTAGTAATGCAAACAACGTTTCTAGCTCTCATGCACAACACATGGCTTTTCCAGTTCAGATAAACTAAATTTATACACATACATACAGGCATACATACACAGATACACAGCTTATATACATATAAAAGGTAAATGCCTGTGAATCCAGTTATCCTCAACTAACAAGATACACACACATATATATATATACTACATCCATATCTTCCAATGTCGCGTTTTGCGTACGCGGTTTCTAGCTTTTCACCAACAGATTCACAAAGATCCGATTGACCACAATTTCCATTTCCTTCTTGTCTTCGATGGGGCTGGGTTTGTAATTGTTCTAATGGAAATGCGGTTCTATCTCATCTTTGTTTACTGGAAACGTTTCGATGCCAATTTTCCAGCACCATCCTCAGGCAACTATACACAGCATAATACTCACATTAGCAGATTTAAGCAAATGTGGTAACCTCGTTCCGAAACCTTTCTAGATGTGATAGAACCGCATTTCCATTGGAACAACTGCACACCCATCCCGATCGAAGACAAAAAGGAATTGGAAATTATGATCAATCGGATCTTTGTGAAACTGTTTGTGCAAAGCTAGAAACCGCGTACGCAGAACGCGACATTGGAAAATATGAAGCTGGCATTCCGCAATCAAATTTAAAAAAATAAATCGATATCGTTCGCTAAGAAAGCTTTCATCTTTTAAAGAGAGTCCAACGCTTAGCTCTTACAGTGTTTATGGGACTATCTATGAACAGCCTAAAGATGCCATTAATAAGCAGTCAACGTTAGATCTCGACAGACACAAAAGCAGTTAAATTGCTTTTGAAAAAATTTTAAAAGGTATATACTAAAATTGAGAATAAAATTTAAAATTACACTTCAGCTAGTCTATAAACATAAATGTATTTTTGATCAGGCACCAGCCTGTTATTATTTAGATCGCCAAGCGTTGTTCTCATACATTTTACTTAATAGATAACAAAAAGCTGTCAATAAATTTAATAGTGCATCAACATAACTGTGTAGAAATATACACCCCCATATATAAAGATATGAGTACAGACAGTAACACCTTTCTAAACCTATTTTCCTTGCTAAATATCAATTTTAGTGCAATTATTCATCGTTTTGCAATCGATCTATCTACAAGTCCAACACAGATCAATGAATCGACACTTTGTTTTCTGGTACAGGCAGTATTAATCGTCGTATAACTTGGTCGTTGAAAGATGAATTGTGAATCCCTTTACTCATTGACTGAGCGGTTTCATCACATGTGAGCAACCGTGGCTGAGGCTCGAACAATTGCGATTCATCTGCATCATGCCGGTGCATACATTCAGGTTTCGCATTTTAAACAAAAAAGACGGAAAACAATAATGCCAGTTAATAAATTATCAAAACATTTAACCCACATCAATTGTCTAAAAAATAAAAACAACCACTAATCTCAAAATTCACGCCTATTATTTGCATCATTACATTTGTTGAATAGAGCGTGGATAAAGCTCTAATTTGACTTGGCTCTATTGTACTAAACCTCGCCACATCCCCTTCAATTCCAGTTACGAAACGCCTATTGCGTTGACTGGAACCATCTGGGAACAATATATTAACGAGACTACTGAGACAAATTTGTTCAATGTAAGTAATCGAAAACAAAACAGAAAAGCAATATTGTAGCCGGAAACCATTATTCGCGGTATCACACACCGTACCTTTCAAATAAAATCATTTTTAATCAAACAGTCGGAGAAGTATCACCATCTCACAAAAATACAGGAATTCTGGGAACAAGGAAATAATTTTCTATGCGCCTAAACTTGCTACTGATGATACATTTTAGCGAAAAAACGCATCCGAATGTAAGTGGTTTAAGCGTTGGCTGACGCTATGCGATTGTGAAAATCTCCATGGATTTTGCATCAGCAAGAGCTCCGTTATACAAAAAGACAACTACATTCATAATAGAATCAAGGTAAAGTTTAAAAATACTTAGCATAAGCAGAATACTCTTTACCATTAGCACAGTCACTTCGTGAGCAGGCGGCCTCACATAGTCGATCGAGCGCTTGGCAAAACTTGTACGGCATATGATCAAGATGCATTTTCGGATGAATTAACAAAGTTTGAAATTGACGCCAGTCTGACCAAACACCCACTATGTCGGTGGCAGATAACTTGCTGCTTTCACTTCGATGAAACCGAACTTGTCGATTTGTGTTACCAGTATTTGGTCCATTGGAACTTTCACTTGTCATTGCTACGTTCGAAACGTGATCTCCCCTATTGATTGAGTTACCGTGTTTGGTAACTGAATGTGCTGCATCTTCAGTACTTTTAGCATTGCCTGTTACATTATCAAGTATTGCCGATTCTGAGTCTGATGCTTCTTTCTAAAAAGCCAATTGAAGGTTTAGATTATAAATATTAATTAGATAAAGAGATCATAATGTAATTACGTCTGCCAATAGTTTAGAGTCAAAATCTCAACATAACAACGTGGATTGTACTATCCATAGTTCAAGCTAAGGTAATGTACTTAATGTAAGTATCGATTATAACCAATTAATGTGAAACTTCGAAGAATCAAAGTTGTATTTTAACATTAAAAAATAAGATAAACATGGTGGTTTGTCTCCGCAGTTCGAATAGTCCGATTTGCTCTGATGATCTTCAAGAATGGTAGAAACGCGTCAGCACGCATTTTTGTCAAGTTTAGAGATTGGTCGAACACCACATTGGTCCGGTGCTTATTTCAAGTCAGCAATCTTTAATTAATTGTTGAATAATTTAACTACTTTCAATTACGTAGCAGGCAGTGCATGTCAAGAAACAAGTCAATCTAGATGGAACCAAAGGAAATTCTAAAATCGGTGTGTACATGATACTTTCAGAACAATTATACACGTAATACAAGGAAATTAACTATCCTAAAAAAGCCTCAAATTACTAAGTTAGTGAAAGAAATGTACAGTTCAACGAGGCATTGCAGGACATTAGCTTTTGAAATAATATTTCTGAAAAGTTATCCTGGATTAGGAATCTGGCTCTGGTTGCGAAGTCCCCAGTTGAATTTCCTGATCTGCTTGTAAGTTGTTACTGAAGATTTGTTTCTAGGCCACAAGCATAGTGTATTGCGGGCACATGAATGAGATCTCTGCTGGTCATCCCGCCAATGGTAACGGATATTGCCAAAACCATCCGGATAAAGACACCCTGTCTCAAACGACTCACAAAGCTCGGTTTTATTGTATGATAGTAATATAAAACAAATAACTTCGGAATGAAGGTATGTGTCAGATGCGGACGAGAGCTTTTCGATACCCAAGGAAAATGATTTCATTAAAAAAACCTGTTCACAGAGCAGATGGTGATTGTCGGCCTCGAGTAAAGGACCATCAAATAATCTATCGGTCGAAAAAACGCAACCTCACTAGAAATGGGCGACCTACACTTTGTCTACAGTCAACAAATAAAAATGCATATTTTTCATAGTTGCGCGGCAGTGCAGCATAGATGGAAAATGTTGTTTTAAAGCTGTCTGTGATCATTATCACCCATTTTGTGCAACGTTTAATACCTTGCGGAACTTGGCAAATAGCCAGATAGACAGGTATAAACAATTCTAATCTGCTGGTTGATTACAATAAAGGAATTTCTGAACAACTATTATTACAGTAAAATTTAACATAGGAAATGACCAAAATACATAACGAAAGTGTTTTAGATAGATGATAAATACAATTAAAATATCAATGAATTCACGAATGTTTAGACACAACGGGATTTGAGTCCAGCTCAACATTGCAAACGATTTAAGGAATTGATATCACCACCCGTGCAATTCATGATTATTTAATTGTATTACCTACTTATACGTTGCGAAAGCTGCTAAAAGTGCTTCTTGCTAACTACCTAAATGTTTGCAATTGTGTGTTAGGTTTTCATCATCATCATTTCCAGCCACACAAAAGTCAAGTGACTAATGTTTCACTGCCATATAACCATAAGGAGTGAAAAAAAGTATATAAGTGAATTTAGATAAATTATTATTGAGATTTACGAGAGAGGGAGAGGGGTAGAGAGAGAAGGAAAACCTTGCTATTATGAGTAAATTTATCAGGATAACTCACAGAAATGAGGCAAACTAAGCCTCTCCACAACACCATTATGGCCAAGTTAGCATTCGGGCAAGGCGACATCAGCAACACAGCTTCCTTGCGGATTTCACCGTATCACGTCATAAACAAACCGAACCTCGCAGCTAACTTTGCCCTACTAAGAAAAGAAAGTTACGAAGATGATTCTACTATACATCTGCAACAAGATCGCCACTGAGCTCGATTCGCTGCCATATCGCTAAGGGTTTCTAACCAAGAACTGTGATGTGCACGAGGACCCCATCCCGGCAGACGAGTGGATCCTATACTACCCAATTTGGATGTAAGTGACTTTAATTGTTTCTGCCATGTCAAAATCTGCCCACCTTGTTTCTTACGCCAATTTGGTGCTGGATGAGAGAACAGAGCTCTATTGGGCAATCGGAATGAGGGCATACGCAAAACGTGACCGAGCCAACGAAGTTGATGGAGCCTTATTTGCTTTTCTAAAGACGAGCACTTATTGTCAGATCCAAAAATACGTCTACGGATGTCAACGTTAGTTATTCGTTGTTGGTAACCAACATGTGCTATACTTCTCAAACAACGATGATCGAATGCCTGTAAGCGTCTCAGATCATCAACTCTAAGAGGCCAAGTTTCACTAGCGTATAGTAAGACTGCGCGTACAGATGCATTGTAAACACGACCTTTAAGGCAAAGTGAAATATTCGCGTTTCTCCATAAATGACGAAGGTTCGAGAAAGCTACTCTAGCTTTCGCGATCCGTATTCTCACCTCGTCGGACATATTGCCTACGTTATTGATAGAGCTCCCAAGATATGTAAACCTGTCGACTATGTCAAGATCTTCATTCTGCAGTCGCAACGTTGGAGTGAGTGGTGGGTGATCCTGTAACAGTATCTTACATTTAGAGGGTGCGAATTTCATACCGAAAGACGGAACAACGTTTGCTAATCTATTTAAGGTGGTCTGGGCAGCATGCTGATTGTCGAATAATAGTACGATATCGTCCGCATAGTCAAGATCGACTAGTTTATCTCCCGGGAGAACTTCAACTCCAGCGTCCTGAATGTGTGAGAGAGTGTTGTTCATAATAGCATCGATTATAAAATTGAACAAAAATGGGGAAAGTGGACAACCTTGACGAACACCACTGCTGGTTGTAAAGTTATGCGTTAATTCGTTGTAGAACTTAACGCGACCAGAAGAAGTTAGGTTTTGCGCATCTAGTAACAAATTAGTTCATATATGACCAAAGAATAAATCAAAGGCAGCATGAACGGAAATTATAATCTCGTAGATATTCGTTTCGTGCTTACTGGCGACTCACCTTTAGGAGTCGGTATTACGCTCTTTACCCACTATATATTAGGGGGAGGAATGTGGAAAAATAGGACGGTACAAACTCCTATATGAATGTGCGAACCTAGAATATTGAAGGAAGTCTTCGACAAAGCGACTTCAAAGCCAATTATCTCAATATAACATATATGCCGAATTTGTAAAGGGTACCAACAATATGGCTATTGTGATAGCAACCGATACCAACATTATTCTACCGAAAAGGTACATGATACTAACACTATGGATTCCGAGTCGGTACATGGATATCAATTTATGCTATAGTTCACCAAAATTGAGATTTACAACTATTTCTGAACACATGTTACTTCAGTAAATCCATACACCCTGGCCTTGATTGATATCAGTTATCACATTTCGCAGTAAGCATGACATCATTCAATTCAATATATAACAGTTAAATAATGTTTGTTGCGGAGAACTAATATATATGCAAGTATGTATTAGGTGTTGCGAACCTAGTAACAAATTAGTTCAGTTGTGACCAGAATCATAAACAGAAGGCAGCATGAACGGAAAGTATAATCTCATGTTGGTACCATGTTCCGATTCGGAAACCATAGTGTTAGTATCATTTAATTAAATAGTCAACAATTCGATACTCTTTGCGGCGGAGAACTAATATATATTTATTTGTGTATTATGTTTGCGCATCTAATGATGAGTCGCCAGTAACCACGGAAAGAATTTGCACGAAATTATACTTTCCGTTCATGCTGGCTTTGGTTTATCCTTTTGGTCATATTTGAACTAATTTTTTACTAGGTGCGCAAAACCTAATGCACAAATGCATATATATTAGTTCTCCTCCACAAACAGTATCCGACTAAAATTTAGGCAGTGGAAATTTTCAGTCGGGTAAAATGTTTGCGAGGTTACTAGAGTTGAAGTTATATATCCATTATTGCTTTCCGTACGTATGTATTGCGGTTTGATCCTCGCTAGTCAGTTTTCCGTCGTACTCTGATGATGATCATGAAGGTCGAAACGCGTCAGTACGTGTGACTGACGGTAGTTTTGCGATGTTATTCAGGTGGTTAAAAATAATGGGATTGGTGCTTATTTCAAGTACACAAACTTGATTTCAAGAATTATCACCATCCATGCCGTTAATGATAGTTTAATTTTATAACCTATACAAATTTGGTGAGCAGCAAAAATTTCATGTTCGTGCCTTCATATAAATTGCGCAGCCGGCATTTCCAGTTAAGTACAATAGCAATCTTACACTCATATAGAGTAAATTTCTATCCAGATTTGGTTCTAACAAAAATGAAACATTTAGGAGGCCATCGAGTTCGGTGGCATTGGATACTTCATGGGACGATAAGTCTCTGTCACTTCATCATTATAGGTCCATCTCGTAACAAGATCGAGGAGTAATCCCAACGTTAGTCACATCGTCTGCTAAATGTGGCGACAAGGAGTTTTTAGGCGTCATCGACGGGCTAAACTTCAGAAACGGCAGACTAAATTACTACCATGGCAGAATGACCAATTAAAATGTTTGAATAGAGCGACAGTTTGAAATAGATTGTCACGCTACAACGCCGCTTCAAACACGTTAGCAATAAAAAGCCAGAGCTCCTCCTTATCCGCATCAGATGCAGCGTGCTAAAGAGCTATGGCTATAGCACAGATAGCAAATGAGCCTTCATGTTTCATCGTCAAATGTTCAGCCGAGGCTTGTATGAATTGTACCTTACGAGCGTTAAAGACGCCGTTTCGTAGGCTATTTACAGAGC
This sequence comes from Eudiplozoon nipponicum, assembly GCA_029291075.1. Taxonomy (NCBI): domain Eukaryota; kingdom Metazoa; phylum Platyhelminthes; class Monogenea; order Mazocraeidea; family Diplozoidae; genus Eudiplozoon; species Eudiplozoon nipponicum. The sequence continues at coordinate 64,809 of JAQBSW010002017.1, read as the reverse complement.
GAGATTTAAACTAAATCCTGACAGCCAGAAGATAGTGGTTAGATCCATTGACTGAACTAGTAGAACACGCGTCTTCGGTCGAGGCAATCCCCGTCCGCTTACCAGAACATCGTAGATCGGCGTATGACATAATCGTCCTATTAGACTGGGTAACCTCACTACGTATTGCATAATGCAGCGTGTGGCTAGTCACGAACAGGTTATAACTAAGCGTTGGCCAGTTGGAATCATTCAACGGCTGCCAGAGGCATTAATCTTATGATAATAATGCTACAATACGCGAACATGTTGTAAATTCATTTAAATCAATGTTACGAGTTTGATATAAACACCAATCCAATTAAGTATATATTTGTCAGTATAAACCAAGCATCTTAAAGTGTAGAAAGCAAATTAATAAAGTAGATCGGTTTCGTCCTTATTAGGAACTCATCACGTACTGTCAAGAATTTGTCGCGGACAGGGCTCGAACCTGGGCATATGTGGATGAATTGTTCTTTTACATTATTACATTTTTAGTTTATACTGATAAATGTATATATATATATATATATATATATATATATATATATATATATATATATATATATATATATATATATATATAGACAAATCAAATAACAATTAGAAGATGACACGCAGAAACCAAACGTAATGACTTAAAAGTACACTATCTTGCAACCGATTTCGCTATCTGTCGCGCACATACACCACACGAAGCTAGACCCTTAGCTGTAAACGTGCTATGCATTTACGAACATAAACAGTTATGCAGGTCGTGCTAGCATATTAGACGTAATTTAATTGTACAACAAATTTCTTATCGAGATGTCGATAAAAATTAAACAGAATTTTAAAACATTAAAATCTACCGAAAGCTTTGATGTTATTTCAAACTACACTTAAGTCAAACGACACACGAATTTATTTTTGTCAAAATTGCCAGCTTGAAATAAGCACCAATCACATTATATATATGTATAATGTGATTGGTATCAGGCTCCAAATTTGATTTAAATAATTGATATCACCAATCGCATAATCAATGATTGTTTAACATACGCATTTATACACGGTTTGGGACGCAGAACTAATGAATTTATGCAATTGTGTATTAGGTGTTACGCACCTAGTAAGCAAGAAACGAATGTGCACGAGATTATACATTCCGTTTTTTGTCTATGGTTTATCCTCCTTGGTCATAATTGCACTAATTTGTTACTAGGTTCGCAACACCTAATACGTATATATATATATATATATATATATATATATATATATATATATATATATATATATATATATATATATATATATAATATTAGTTCTCCGCCACAAACAGTGCATATCTAGTAACAGATTAGTTTAAAAAAGAACCAGAAGGATAAACCAAGTCAGCATGAACGGAGCGTATAACCTCGTTACATTCGTTTGTGCGCTACAAGCGACTCATCAGTATGAGCCGGTATTACTGACTCAATATCCGCTATATACTTCAGTGAGGAATGAGACAATTGGACATTCCTCAACCAATTATATAGTGAGTATGGGGCTTAATACTGCGTCCCAAAGATGAGTCGCTAGTAATCACGAAACGAATGTGCACATGAGATTATACGTTCCGTTCATGCTGACTTTGGTTTATCTTTCCGGTTATATGTGAAATAATTTGTTACTAGGTGCGCAACACCTAATGCATAATAACAGACGCACTTTTGTATATTTCCACAAGTTCACAATTAATATAAGACCTATATAGGGTAGCACGCGATCTGAAATAACGAAAAGCAAAAAAACACACATGCCTACCTGATACATCACACTGCATTCATTTGAGTTTAGTTCAATCATATGAAAGACTAAACCAGGAAATGTAGACTGTTTGCGTAAATAGTATGTTGCCACCTTGCTTTTCCCATCCATAAGTTCAGTTGCTTCTGGCGATGCAGAACTTTGCAAATCGGGCTGCACATCAGAAAACGGATATCGCTGGCTTTCATTGGCCATCTCTATCGCATCTGTCTGGAATGATTGCCTTCCAGATGACGAGCAGAGCAGTGGGATTGGTCGACTGCTGTCAATCCAACGCAGAAGAGATCGGCTATGTATTGGTTCAAGGAGGCGTGTCCTTATCGCCGAACAAGTGCACACCGGTAGAGATTCTAAAATAATTCAAAATAGCCAAACTTAACTAGGAAATCATTAACTAAATTATCAGACATTTAATTGTTATTGCCAATATTCTAATATTAGCAATTTGTAACCAAGGTAAAATGGAAGATTTCAATACAATTTTATTTTAGGTTGTATGCCTATGTGATTACAACAATTTCTTTAAAACACATTAAAAATTATTTATGTGGAAAATGAAATTTTTTAATTTGGTTTCGTGGTTAATTCTTGCAAGAGAAGGCCACCACACTCAAATCAGTCACATGGGAAATTCGACGGAACATTTCACCCGTTTGGATCATATTTACAAATGAAATTTAAAAAAAAGTATTTAACACGAATTTGATTGGTCAGCATTCTAGGCAAAACCTAAAATTAAATATTCTTCGTCGGTAATAAATCGATTAAAAAAGCTGTCCAGCGGTTGGCAACATTTATGAGTCATTTCCAAAATCTCCGTAGCAATGAAATTCGACAGTGGGATTGACTTCATGACCTTGAACTTAGTATTCAGAGAAATGGACGGGCGGTTACAAAAAGGTTTACACAATTTCTAAAATGCAGTTGCTGCAAAGCAAATACGTCTGGAAATCCAGGCAAAGCCGAGCCGCCGCTTCACTAAAGATCCTAGGTAAACGAAGTCCTTGATGACTGGCAATAGGGCACCATTTAGCATGATTTTCGGCTCCGAGTTAAAATTATCTATAACGGCCGTTTTTATTAGTTTAACTTCTTGATCCCAATTAAGGGCTCTCTTAAGCTCTCTCTGGTGTTTTGCAATCAAAACAGTATCGTCAGCGTGTTCGAGGTAGACAATCCCGCCAGCGCCACTTATATCCAGTCTGGAGTGGTGCGATGACCTCTGTACAGACTGTATCGACAATATAATTAAACTGATAGCGATCAATGAAACGTATTTTTCGTATACCGGAACCGGTTGTAAAACCGGTCGGAGAGCTTTTAGTAGTGCAAAAACATGTCGATAAGTCGTCATAGGAGGCTTCGAGCAAATGAACAATTTTGGCCAAGTTAGCTTCGCTCGCTCTTCGCGAATCTTTTCGAAGAGAATAACAGTGATTGTCTTTGATGCAGAGCATACCAAACTGATATCACGGTATTTAACAGGAGTGCTAGTTTAACCTTTTTCTGTAAACAGACACCTAAGCGGTAATTTTCAATTGTTTGGGACGGATACAACCCAACAGATGGCGTTTATTAACTTGTGCAGATCTCCCTTAATCTATATTTCAACTAAATTGAGAATTCCGAGGGAAATCCATCGAGTCCAGCGGCTTTGCGTCCTTCCATTATATCATGAGTATCCACCACTTTCTAAAAAGTAGACGTTTCGACGCCCATCGCTCAACTATTTTAAGATGTTACTGAATCGCTTAGCGCGCCATTTATAATGTGTCGAATTGAGGATTTTTTGAAGTGACGAACAAGTCGTGCTTCAGAAATTGATGGCACCTACAATGCTTCGGATGAATGGCCACCGTTAATACGGCAAACCTGAGCTTATAATTGAGATAAGTTGTTACCATTCGACGCTGCCTCTAACTCATTAGCAACATTAATCAAGTGCTGTTTTAAGTCCGCTGCATTGCTAGTAATAATATACTTGCAAATCTTGCGAGAAAGTGTGCGATTGTCTGTTAGATTCACAGAAGATGCTGCTTAATAAATAGATTTTATGTAAGTAGGGATTAGAAGCGAGTCCCTACCCTAATCATAGGTAGACAAGCCGAGGCTTGCTTAAGCATTCCTGTCGGCAGCCTACCAGAAGCAATTTTGTTCTCGATCGAGTGTAGCTAAAATAGCCAAACGAAGCATGGACGTATTTGACAGCATCCTGTACATTTGTATTCGCTTTCCGCGCACGGATATTCAGCAATACAATACGAGCTGCCGATGGATCGCGATTTGAATCTTATTCTAGACCGTGGTCAGACTGTACAACACGCGTGATACGCTCACGTATCCGCCTAAGATAACAACTAACGCCTGCTTACCAGAATGTGGTTTATCTGAGTACGATGACATGCCAGTGTCCCATTGGCATGTCCTACATTAATTGCGCCTTGTGGCAGGATTCCGCTTTAGGTGCTGGCAAATTGGGTTAACCACAATCAGGTTAAAGCTAGGGGCAAGATCGAAGAGCCTGATGCCGTTATAACAGCCAGGGTTCATCTTCCTATCGCTCCATTTCCCGTCCGCCAAGAATTGATGTGATGACTCCTATTTAATCGACGAACATCACCTGCCTGGTGGTTGACATTGATGTTGTACATGCACCGGTGAAGCTAAAAACAGTACGTCAAGTACTAAATTATAAATCTTCGTTGAGACCAGACCAGCAGCGCAATTGTCAGAATGCTGTGTCATTAGTAAAGTATTTGAGTGATGACAGCCAACGAGAATAGCTGAAGATAGTCAAAGAGAGGTGGGCCGTGGTTTAGATCTAGCTGCACACTACGGCGTAGCATCATTCTCTGCCGACGAGGTAGAAAATGTAATAGTGCAATCGGTTAATATGAACGCCCAGGGAAATGGCATTACATAATTCAATAAACATTGGTTGCGCAGGTGGTGATAACTTTTACTTTAATGAAGGTTGAGATCTTGATATAAACACATGATCCATTATGTACATACCTTTTTAGGATAAAGTAAGTAGTTTATAATGTTGAAAAGGCAATTAATCCAGTAGACCGGCTTCGCCCTTATTGGGAACTCATCATATACTTGTATTGTGGTTTCTGTTCTATAATGAATGATCGGGGATGGTTAGTTGGAACTTCATGTCCGAAGGGTTGTCATATAGGCTCCACATAAAGGAAAGGCTAAACACAAAACATTAGTCAGTATATGAATGAATTTTTTTTTAGAGTGCGGCAGAGTTGCTTAGTGGTTAGAGCACTAAATTCCCAAGCAGATGTACCCAGGTTCGAGCCCTGTCAACGGTAAGTACTGGACAGTAAGTGACGAGTTCCCAATAAAGACGAAATCGGCCTATTGGATGAATAGCCTTTCCCGTAATATACAATACTAGGTTTATATGGACAAATTTATGTACGTAATAGGTCAGGTGCTTATATCACGATCGCAACCTTGATTTAATAAATTGCTTTATAAACTGTTGATTTGTATATTTAGCTTTGGACCAAACGCATATTTTTGTGAGCTCATTGATTTTAATCGCCAAAATCACTCGTGATATAATCGTTATATACCATTTAATTAGGTTTTTCTATTTAAACTTCCGACTATAGGCATATATTGTTTGAACTTTTAGTTAATTAATTCATAAAACTAAGGCGAAGAATTATATTATTGTACATAAAATAAATATAAATTTACGATCTAGAACAATTACGGGAGTGCAATTTGCCTTTCGAATCGTAACGATGTGAGAGCCTAAAGATCATTTTCAGTCTTTCAGCAAAGCTTTCCATGAAATAGCTAAAGTAATTCGACTTCGTTATTAGTGTAGATTTCAACTTAAATTTTTTAAATTATGAAATTTAATTGCAGACTAAAATAATTCAGGCGGCCTTTTTAAGAAATGTTTTTCATCCAATGCAAAGTTAAATTCACTTAATATTTTTACTGAATCTGAGAAAAATGCGCGAAAATCTGTTAAAATAATAAGACGTCAATCATACAGGTGCTTTAATTAAATTACATAAAAACAAAAAATTAAGTGAGGCTATCTAAAAACTTCTTCGTTGAAAAGTTGCAGCATTCAACATTAGTAAAACTCACCGGAAGCTTCTTCATCAGCTGGATCGTAATTCAACAGGCTAGGCTGAGGATACACTAAATACTGACGCTCCCAAGCGTTCAGTTTGAGCCCATTTTTACTTCGTTTAACACACACAGGGTTACAGTACATCTGCCGCTGTTGATCACTCTCACCAGTCTGTGATTGATCAGTTTGGGTAATTGGCGGCTTTCTTTCTCAAAAACAGGAAATTTACAAAAATTAAAAGCCACACAAATATGCTTTCACATGTAGCAGAATTAGCAAACAATTACTGTAATCGAGGTTGCAATCTTGATGTGTACATAAAGGGTTGGATATTTATATCAAGATCGCAACCTTGATTACAGTAATACTTAAAACGCCAGTTAGGCTTAAAACCCACGAATTTAGTTTTCAGCAGAAGCAATAAATTAGCAACATCTTATGTCAACTAGAATTGAAATTGTGAAAAAGAACAATTTAAGCGTATTTATGATAAATTTAATACGTGGTTAGAAAATAACACTATTAATACTAAATGGGGAAAATACTACAATAATAATGCCGCGAACCATTTGGTCCAACGCCAAAAAACATTTTTGGCCAGATAACTAGCATAGCCTAGCTTGTCGTACCAACAGCGATGCGAATATTTCCGATTCTGCCTCTTTCCTATCATTCTCCTCTTCTTCTCATTCTAACAATAAGGTTAGCGCATTTAATGTGTGAAAGTTGAAACAAATTGGACAAAAAGAAGCCCTGGCACGTGCACTGAATGAAATGTAAATTTATATATGTTGCGCAACCAAAGCTAGAATTTAGGATCCAAAGAGTATTATTGAACTGGGCGCAAAAACCTTATCTACGTGCTATTGGCTTCAAAATTTGATGCTACAGAACTCTATCAAGACGGACAATGAGGAGTTGGTATTGTCCGTAACTCACGAGCTGAATCTTGTTTAACAAAATAAATTCCCGTAAATAGCCTCGTTTGTGAGCGTGCACAAAGACGTCCACTAAAAGCAATGCCCGAAACTATGCTCGTTGTACGTGTATATGCGCCCATCCTTTTCAGCACAAACGACAGCAAGGACGCATTGTACGTCGACTTAAATTCTCTACTAAGCAGAGCAGCAAGTTAAGGTGTGGATTTTGTTATGGGTGATATGAATGTTCACTATGAGCGCTTAAGCAAAACACATTAATTTAGGTTGGAGATACAATTTAAGCTTAATGCGCAACGATAATGATGAACGAATTTTGGCTAGCTTCATGGAGCATAGATTATACAGAAATGGCAAAAACTTCAAACGTAGCATAAGACTTTGCGACGCATGACGTCCTCCAGCCCCCAGAAAATGTTTGATTGAAATAGATTATGTATCAATTAGTTATAGATAGCATGGTTGCATCCAGGATTGCCGTTCGTTTTGTAACACTTATGTCAATTCGGACCATGCACTTATTGTAGATTTGCGCTTCAATTTTCTGATAAAATAAAGAAGAATAAACTTCAAATAGATGTAAGCAAACTCGAACAGTCGTCATTCAAGCAAAATTTGGACTCATTAAGGACGACGAAAAAATCGGATATTTAAAATTCATGGACTATAATTAGTGGCACCGTAGAATCCAGAAGACTAAGTTGTATTTATGAAAAGTCTGTGGAGATTCAGGAAACTAAGCGCTCAAATCCTGTTAGATAGGCTTATAAAAACACGCATCAAGCTGCAGGACACCATCTAAAGCATGAAAGCTGAAGAGATGGAAGAAACGTTCGCATCAGGTAATTTCAAACTTAGTCACACAATAAGTCAGAGAAGGTTATGCTAGCGAAAGAATAAATGATTGAAGCAACGATCTAATATTTCCAGTACCATCCTCAGGCCTCTAATCACACACACAGTACAATGCTCACAATAGCAGATTTAAGCAAATTTGCTTAAATCTGCTATTGTGATCATTGTACTGTATGTGTGTGTGTTTGTGTGTGTGATTAAAGACCTGAGGATCGTACTGGAAATATCGTACCAAAAAGTAGCCAGTAAACAAGAACTAGATCGTACCTCATGTCCAGTGGTTAGTGTGAACGATGTTGAAGCCTTCGGAGGAAAGGGACGAATCAGCACCGTCACCACAAAGACAAACTCGATATGTACTTAGAAATAGGGATCAATCGGATCTTTGCGAAACTGGTAGTGCAAAGCGATAACCCACGATCGCAATTCATGGGAAGCATAAATGTTTCTGCGCAACCATTAAAAGATTATAAGATAGGCTGAACAATTCAAGGGGAAATTTTTTGGTCATCAGCGGTCGTGATTGCCGAAAGTACGTCTGTATCAACAGTGTGCAACGCAAATCTCGAACAATAAAAACATAATCTCACCTCTTAACCATCGAAAAGCAGCAGGCCCCGATAATTTGGTTGCAGTCGTATTTAAAAATAGTAGCCATATTATTTTTGGGTGTTGAATAATATTTTCGTACTACATGGAATGATGAGATCGAACCGGATGCTTTATTAAGTCGGTAAGCATTCTTATCTTTAAAAAAGGCATAATAATCTGTGCAATAACCACCGTGGTATAAACTTGACTCCAGTCGTATCTATGTTAGCTAACGTCGACTCAGTGCTTCGCGTGAAACACATGCTAGAGAATAACAATCGGAATTCCAGTAAGGACGAGGGTATATAGATCATACATTTACCACAAGGGAAGTTTCTGAATAGATAAATGGATATCGCCATCCACAATATACGTCCTCCTAGGCTTCAGAGGTGCCTTTGCCTTCGTGGATCAGCAATGTTCTATTCGATATTTTGTCAAAAAAATTTTATGCTCACCAAATTCGTAAATATTATACTCGCTTTCTTCACAAATCTTTCAGGTCGCGTTAAGGTCTACAGCGAATTAACAACTTTATTACCAGCTGTGTAGTTCGTCATTATAATCCAATTTCACCATTTTTGTATAATCTCTTAATAGATGCTGTTACAAACGAAACTGCCATACGTTCAGGATGCATGTGTTGAATTTTATCGGGCAGTAGATTAGTCGATTTTGACAATGCAAATGATATTGTATTACAATTCGACAATGGGAATTCTTCTCAGGCCACCGAGAATAGATTAAAAGCTGTTCTTCTATCTTTCGGTACAAAATTCGCACAAATAAAATTTTGTATATATATATATATATATATATATATATATATATATATATATATATATATATATATATATAAATTATCACACATCACCCACTGCAATTCTACGATTTCAAAATGATGACTTTGTCGTAGTTGACAAGTTAGCATTTCTTAGTAACTGTATCAATAACTCAGACAATGTGAGTGACGAAGTCAATATAAGAATCACGAACGCTAGAGTAGCTATCTGCAACCCTCCGTCATTTATGGAAAAACGCGAGTATCTCACTCTGCCTTGATGGTCGTCTGTACAACGCATTTGTATATGCAGTTTTTTATGAGCAAGTGATATTTGTTCATTTAGAGTTGAATATCATTGATACTAGCAAGCATACAACCACCGTTGTTTGATATGCAGAACCCATAGATGTTACCAACAACGAATAACAAATGCTGGCATCCATAGGCGTATTTCTGGGGCAAAAAAACGTGTTTATTTAAACAAACGAATAATGCCCCATCAACTGCACTGGCAAGGCCATATTTTACGCATGGAGCAAATTATATTGCCCATCGAGTGTTATTCTTTTAACCAGCGCCAAATTGGATTCAGCGACAAGGAGGATACATTTTTACATGCCAGAAAGAGCTAAAGTCAACTAACCCAAATTGAGTGGTATAAGTCCCGTTCGTCTGCGACGACGGGGTTCACGTGTGCACCGTAGTTCTTGGCTGGAAATCCAGCGCGATATGGTATCGAGTCGATCTCAGATTTCTTGTGTTTGATATTAACGGTATTGTGAAGAGATTTAGGTTGCTCGATTTCGCTTGTTATCTATATAAATATAATCTGAATTAGATCTTCCCTTTCAAATTTCTTGTTTAAATTCTTTTATATGCTATTATTATTACTTTTAATTATTTTCATGGTGACAGCTGAACATCGATTAATAACGACCGCTGTTGCTGTATGCGATGATAATTTGTCGGCACTAATGAGATACGACTATGTCTCTCTTAAAGCAAGCGACGAAAATCCAATAATTTATGTCTTCACACGCCGTGCAAACATGCATTAGTTTATGGGAAGAACGAAGGCAAAAGGAAACACACCCCTTTTAAATCAAGAATAATTCACACTCTCATACGCACAGTGGACTTAAAGCAAGTTTTGTTGAAACAAAAGTGGTCTAGCGACATCTTGATTGTACAGAAAAATGCCCCACTCTAGCGGAACCCGCTGTGCGAACCTCCAGTAGTGTCTGCAGGTATGTATACACGTATGCATTTATTTATTTTCAGATAGGCATGCATGTTTGTATGTATGTGTGTATAAGGTTATGTATGTATTTCTGTGTGTATATATCAATGTGTATGTACGTATGTGTCATCATCATGCCCATCAATACAAAAGCCATTAGTAACTGATGACTAATACTAATGAAAATAAAAATTTAGGTAAACAAATTATTGAAGGAGAGTAAATATGAGTATCTTCATTTAGATAAAAAATTAAAGAGAAACAAACTAAACCTCAACACAATCCCATTATGACCAAGTCGGAAATACAGCTTCTCTGTGGTTTTCACTGTATCACGTCATAATGTACGTATGCATGATGTGTGTATGTGTTCATGTATATGCATGCATGAATGTATTTATTTGTGTATGTATATTTTCATGTATGTATGTATGTATGTATGTATGCTTTTATTTATGCATGCAGGTTATATTCATGTATTACGTACACATGTAGGTATGGATGCATACGTTCTGAAACAGTTGACTGGAAAAAGCAGGAAACAAACTTAAATGCAATGTATTCAAAGATAAAATGCAACTTTTTAGTTGAACATACCTGGAATTAAAATTCCTACCGTGCACAGGGCATTCAAATTCACCACCATCACTGCGAGTCGACTCTATATCAATTTTGTTTGTTTTACTACTGCTAACCACGCTTTGAGTGGTGTTAATTTCATAAAGAGACGATTTCCGTAAAACTACATTCGATGCAGAGATGCGCAAATCTTGTCTGCCAAGAAAATAACGTCCAAGCAAACCGATAGACACTTCACTGATGATAGCGTACTTTGGTCGAGTGTAAATGGTCAGGGCACTCAACAGACGTTGTTTAGCATCCTCCAAAGTTGACCAACTTAATCGAGCAAACAAGTCAGTGCCATATTGCACTGCGCAGATATAAGATCGACAAACTTCAGCCAATGAAGGACTAGGCAAAAAATAAGAAAAAAGTAAAAAATTTCAAAAGAGATGCACGAATTAAAAAGAAATTTCAATTCGCCACCCTGCTAAGTATCAATGAACATACCAATTGCTATAATTCTTTAAGTCAAGTTTGTAAGCATCCGATAACCACCAATCCCATTGTATCTAACCAATTCAGCAGGAATAAAACGACTGACAATCATACGTACTGACGTGTTTCGATTTTCCACGACGACCATCAGAGCTTCACGACAAACTTACAGATGAGGGTAAAACCGCAATATATATAATATATATAATAACATTTATTAATAAATCTTATTTCTACCAGTATCTACAGCCATTGTTCTGGATTCGTTAGTATATTCGTTCATTCAATCCCACTGTACATTTGTCGTAACCAATCTCCTCTTCGTTATGCTAGCCTTTGTTTTGCGCAATTTAGACCACTCCTTTTGCGTAACGTCATTTGGTGTGTCATCGCTTTCATTGTAATTGCGTCCGTAATTGATGTATGTGTCGTATTTTGCGAAGCGTTGGCTATTTTTAAAGGCATGTCAGTTATGTCTTTGTTCCAGTCCAATTTAATTTCTTTTTGAATTATTTTCTGCACGTTTAAGCAAGGCTTCAGCTTATTAATTGCAATAGCTTCAAAAGCCAGAAGCATTTTCTCTGTTTTTGCCTTGTAGAGAACTGAAAAATTGTTACTACTAACAGCATAACCTGTGAGTAGTACATGTTCGCAAATTGCTGATTTTTGTGCAGGAGCTGCACCCCTCTTTAATAGTTTTTGAGGGAGATGCTGATTTATTCTAGTTTCGAGCCTCTTTTTTGATCTGCCGATGTACTGAGCGTTGCAGGTACATTGAAATTTGTATACAGACAAAGGTGTTGACGTCACAGAGAGGCTATCCTTTTCATTCGTGCGCATCAGTTTTGTTGTGTTGAACACCACTCTCACCTGTATTGATGTAAACTGTGCTTTAGTCGCTCGAATTACTTTTCGTTTGAAGATTTCCACTGGAAAATCACCTTCAAAGGGAACACTAAGCGTTACTATCTGGGGAGTTCTGTTTTCCTCCAAATTGGCCTCGATTTTGTTGCGTTGCCTCAAGTTGTATTCGTAAACCAGTCCGGATAGCCATTATTTCTCAACGCTTTGCGAAGAAAATTTAGCTCTACTTCAATGTTGTCCGGTGAACAAATCCTGCGTATTCTTGTGCCCAAATTTATTATTAGGTTCCTTTTGTACGTCCTTCGCACACTACTCATATAATGGATATATTGTCCAGTCCAGCTTGATTTCTTGTGAACTGACCTTGAGAGAGTACCTTCTTCATCTCTCGTTATTCCTACATCTAGGAAGGATAAATATCCGTCTTTTTCTTCTTCTATTGTAAACTTGATTGCCTGGTCTACCTTGTTTATGTGATGTAGCAGTGAATTTGTATCTTCATCCTTTTCAACGACCATGAAAGTATCGTCAACGTAGCGCACGTAAAAATGAGCTCCATTGATAAATGGTTTTAAACCAGTTGTTTCTAAATGGTGCATGTATATGTCTGCCAATACTGGTCCAAGAGGACTACCCATACCTATGCCGTCAATTTGTCTGTAGAAGACTCCTTGGAATACGAATTGTACGTTGGATGTGCATAATAGAAGTAGTTCTCTCATGTCGTCCACTTCTATCAGTGTTTCCGCTCCTGATGATCGTATATATTCACATAGGATATTTATAGTTTTATTTACTGGAATGCTAGTAAAGAGTGACTTTATATCGAGGGACACCATTTTCCTCTCTTTCAAATTTAGGTCGCGAATTTTTTCTACAAATTGAAAGCTATCCTGTACAACGTGGTCTATTCTTCCTTTCATGATAGGTTTTATAATCCGGCATAATAGTCTGGCTGCCCTGTGTTGTAGGGAATTTATCATAGATAAAATGGGCCTGAAAGGCGGAAGTCTTTCATTGTTGGTCATTTTGTGAACCTTGGACAACCCATATAATATCGGTTGCGTTGAACCTACGGGCTTGGCATGTTTGCATTCTGTAATAAAAGCATTTTTTTGCTCTATGTCGATATCTTGTTTAGCTTCGACCTTCGAAATAATTCGGTTTAGAATCTTCGTTATGGAATTTTCTAATTTTGCCGTAGTGTCGTGTTGTACCTCTTCGCGTTTAAATTTGGATTTGTCATTCAGAATTTGTAACATCGCCTGACTATAGTCCGTATAGTTCATTAACACTACGCCTGTTCCTTTGTCTGGTTTCATGAGTCTGATTTGTTTGTTTCGTTGTAGCTCATTTAGTTCTTTTAGATGCCTTTTGGTGACCAGTTTATTGCCTTTGAATGTGCGCATATATTGGCCATACGCACTTCGGAGGTCCGATTTAAAGAGCGAGATGTCGTATTTTCCATTTGATTTGTGTTTTGTGGCATCTTCAAAGAAGCATTCCATTGATGCCTAGATATGCATTTCTTCATGTTCGTTTATTATAGTTTTTGTTATGCAGTATTTCGGTCCAAGAGAGAGAACTTCATTTTGATGTTTCGTTAGATTCATGTCGGTGTAATTAAAAATAAATTTGCCTGGATTCTCAGGAAACTTTTTGAGCTTAGAACATTGCACTGCATTCCGCGCTAGTTTTTTAATCTCTCCTTCCTCGCACATTCTGTAATCCATGCTATCTCTTTTAGAAAATTAATCGAATTCATCTTCTAACATCTGCAGTTTAGAGTCTATAGATAGACATTTAGTTTGTAGCTATCCGCTTTTGCTTCTTCTTCGATGACATTTTCAAGAATGCGCCGATGAATATTCTCTGATTGATGCTGATTGGTACTTTTCCAACGCTTAATCACGTAAGTTGGGATTGTTTCCTCACATAGACAATTTTTATAATACATCACACGTTCCAACAATCCCAACTTACGTGATTAAGCGTTGGAAAAGTACCAATCAGCATCAATCAGAGAATATTCATCGGCGCATTCTTGAAAATGTCATCGAAGAAGAAGAAGCAAAAGCGGATAGCTACAAACTTAAATGTCTATCTATAGAGTCTAAACTGCAGATGTTAGAAGATGAAATTCGAATTAATTTTTTAAAAGAGATAGCATGGATTATATAATATAAATATATATATATATATATATATATATATATATATATATATGTGTGTGTGTGTGTGTAATGAATAATATACATGCAATTCTCGACTTTAGTAAACTCGCAAACATTGTACTTAACCGGAAATTTCCTCTACAAAGCATTTAGCAAGTCAGGATAAAGAACTTTTCCTAGCGTTCGCCACATACACATAGGTAATACGATAAAGCAATCATTTATTGCACGGGTGGTGATAACAATTCTATAAATCAAGTTTTTGAGCTTCAAGTAAGCACAAATTCAATTTTATTTAACCAGTCGTCGAACAACATAGCAAAACTATCGTCAGTCGCACGCACTGACGCGTTTCGACCTCTCATGCTCATCGCCAGAGTACGACAGAAAAGTGACTAGCAGAATAAAACCGCAATGCATACATAAGGAAAGCGATAATGGACATGCAACTCTAAATTCTAGCAACTTCGCAAACATTGTACCTGACTGGAAATTTCCGCTTCCAAACTTATAGATAGTCAGGAAAAAGAACTTTACGCAGCTTTTGCCACATTAATATAGGTTATACAACTAAAAAACCTTAAATGCGCTGGTGGTGAGAAAAATTCTTCAAATCACATATTCGTATGCATTTAGTAGCAGTAAATCTATGATTGAGTTTCCGTCAGGACTGGCAGAATCCGTCAGTTTCATTTGGCTAAAAGCCAATGCATGTCTTCATTACATTTTTGAACGTAAATGGCAGTCCAATCAGATCTGTAATATGATAAAATCATCGAATTTTCAAAATTGGACTTCTCGATGATCATCAAAGATATCTTGACTCAATACGTATAGGGCAGTGAGTTGTGCAGTGATACTAGCGAGAAATATACGTCAGTTGCGATCATGCTAGTTGTCACTGAACTTTACGCAGAATGGCTGTATCTCCCATAAATGATTGAGGAAATAGCGTAATCGAAGAAACATTTCTATCAAGAAACCTGTGAAATATTGGAGTTATTTCGAGTCAACATGATGCAGCCAAGTACACGTTAAGGTCATATATAATTTATTTGATTTAGAGACAAGTTTACAAGACACCAAAATAAGCACTAACCTTCTGTCAAAAAAGCCCTTAAACTTCGTGATTTATGTAATTTCTTATTATAATATAAAGGTAAACAGACATAAGTAAAAGTCTGTGAGATATTAGATAACTTATACTAAGCTGACTGACGTATTTTTTCAAATAAACAAAGTCCATATTACGAATATTACTGGTATGCCTGTCCTGTTTATCAGCGAGCCTAACATAAGCTATCCTCATCTATTAACGTTTACGTACGTTATTAACTTGATCAGTATATGACGTGGTGCAAGAACATAAGTACTGACGCGTAAATACCATATTTATCGAATTTAGCTCGCAACCAGATTCTTTAAATAGACAAGTTGAACCCATTTATAACTAAGCAAGCATTCGTAGTTTTGCTATGTTGTTCGACAACTGGTTACATACAACGGGATTGGTGTTTATTTCAAGCTCGCAAACTTAAAAGAATTGTCACCACCATCGCAATCAATGATTTTTCAATTGTATTACCTATAAAATGTGGCGCAAACTGAAAAAAAGTTAATGTTCGTAACTACTTAGAAATTGTACAGCCGTCATTACCAGTCAAGTACAATGTATGTGAAACTACTAGAGGTGAGAGCCTCATATATCTTTTTTGTTTGCATATATATACAATGCGGTTTAATCATTCAGTTTGCCGTCCTACTATGATGATGATTATGGAAGGTCGAAACGAGTCTGTGCGTGTGGCTGACGATAGTCTTGCTATTTTATTCGACGACTTGTTAAATAAAAGGTGATTGGTGTTTACTTTAAGCTCGCAAACTTGATTTAATGAATTGTTACCACCATCCGGGAAATCATTGATTGTTTAATTCGAGATAAATTATAATAGATTTACACGACAGTTTTTGATTGGAAAGATTTTCTTCCTTTATAGATGAAATGCAATAGATCAGGAAAAGCCTGCAAATTCCCAAAAGCTGTTAAATTCGAACGCTTGATCTATATCTAAAATAAATTTAAACGCTTCTATTATTGTAAATATAAATTTATCAAATATGTATTAGGTGTTGCGAACCTAGTAACAAATTATTTCAGTTGTGACCAAAAGGATAAACCAAAGACAGCACGAACGGAAAGTATAATCTCATGCACATTTGTTTCGTGCTTACTGGCAACTCATCAGTAGGAGCCGGTATTATGTCCTTTAACCACTATATATTTTGGTGAGGAATGTGGGATAATATGACGCCATCTCGCAAATTAATTCCGTAATAAATTATAACGTATCATCAGTAAATCAAGCCATATTCTAATCTTAAACTATTTAATTCAACACTGATAAAACGTCAAGGTAACAAAAAAACAGCAGTCTCAACGATATCGTTGATTTGATGGCATGTTATTACAATCTCTCAGTTATACTACTGAGACGTCCGGGCTGTTGATTTTCCACAAAAAGCCAACCAATAACGGGGGGTCAGACGGCCACAAGTACAAACTCACTTGGCATAGTCAACTTCTTGTTCACCTACAGCATAAATCTACCTATGTGTATCATGATCATATACTGTCGCCAAGAATTTGTTTAGCGAGTAATAATAATCAGTCTACATTATGTGAAGTTGTGTAGAGAAGGTTGAAGAACACAAACGACTCACTTAACAGTGCACAATGGACTGCCAAATACAATACACGAAAGGTCCGGATAGTAGGGGCGCAGTAGAATGGCCAACAACGAAGCGACAGAAGCTCCCAGACTGTGTCCAGTCAACACCAGACTGTAGTAGGGCTGTACACGACGAGCCCTGTCCAAAATACCTTCCTCCTCGTCAACTTCATTACGGGAGGTGTCACCTTTTTCGGCACGAAAAGCTTGTTTGTCAGAAGAACTGCCATAGTGACTACCGCTTCGCATTCGTTGGCCTACCAAAAGCGCTGCGATACGACGCGCAGTGCTGACCATTCCAGCGTGAGCGAAATAGCGACCACCTATACTGGACGACGAAACAGCGGCACTTGGTGAGGATACGAAATCTGATGCAATATTTTTGCTTCTGTAAGTAATAAGTGTAAGAAAATCATGTTTAACTTGCAAAAATTGATATAATCAATTGAAAATTTATATATATACTTATAAAATACCAAAGTGGATAATGGCCATTTATTTTGAGAGTATTAAACATAGCTATACAATGTTTCATTTATATACAGCCTAGGTTTTCATTTGATTATGAGGGTGGCAACTAGTCTGAGTATCGGTTTTACTTCTATTTCTTATTTGGACTGATTTTTAAGTGTACATGGGTGTGGCAGTTACACGCACACACATAAACACAAGCATATACAATTACTAATAACCCCAAACAAGAAATAAAATTAAAACTTAGTCAGACTAGTTGCCACCCACTTAATCAAGTGCAAATCCAGGATGTATAAAAATGAAAGATTGTAAATTGATGTTTTAGTAGTCTCGAGATAAATTACCATTACCTACTTTGTTAATTGTTTTTTCTTCATATTAATAAGTACGTGTAATATTCGAAGGAAATGAACATTTTATATATATATATATATATATATATATATATATATAAAACATGAAAAAATATAATAGTAAAGTAAAATACATTAGGCAGAAAAATAAATTGAATGATTTATTAGGTGGACGGTCTAGTTAATATGAGTATGTTAATCTAGATGACATACTGAAATGAAGAAAACCACAACTGCATTATGGTCACGTCATCTTTAAGACAAGACAACATTACAATATAGTTTTGTTGCGGCTTTCAGTGTTTCGCGTCATAAATACAGCCAAACATCACACACAAATTTTCCCAACTATGATAGGATAGTTAGGAAGATAAATATACTAAAATTCTGCTACAAGATAGATACTGTGCTCGATTCAACGTTATATCGCCCAGTTTCCAACTAACAACAAAGATGTGCCAAGATATGTAAACCCATCAACTACGACCAGATCTAAACTTTACAACCACAGAGTTGTAGATCCTGTGTACGTATCTTACATTAAGATAGTGCGAGTTTTATACTGATAAACTATTCAAGGTGACCAGAGCAGTATCTGCATTGTCGAATAATAGTACGGCACCATCTGCATAGTGAATATAAACTAATCAACATCCGAGGAAAAATTTGACGTCTGTATTCTGAACGTATGTAAGGTTATAGGACTTGACGTCGTCGTTTACAAAATTAGACAACGGGGAAAGTGGCCATCTTTAACGAACACTACTACTAGTAGTAAAATTTTGCGATAATTTACTGTAGATCCTAACGCGACTGGTGATTGTGCACAAAGAGCGTGAATTGCAACTTTACAGTCTAGTAAAACAGCTATTGTGGGGCGGCGATATACATGTGGCTGTTCATATACTCATTATAAGGCACATGCATTATTTGAATCTGGCTTGTTATACTCTGGGCCGTAACTATATAAATTCCGGCCTGAAGATCGGCGGGCGCAAGCCAGCCAGCAAGAGAAGGATAGCAAAACTCTTGCCGAGTCTAATGGGGCACATACATCATCCCGTTTCATGTGAAGTCTCGAGTTTGGTCAAACTACACAGTAACACTTAGAGTTGCAAAGGTAGTAACAGAATGAAAGCAAGGGTTCCAAATGTCGAGTGCAGGTTTCGGCTGCTAAAGTAAATTTTGGCCAATGGTATCTGAGCAGACAGTGCTAATCAGCTTTGGTTGGCAGACTAGCTAAGAGAAATAAAACTCCGAATGCAGACCCTTCCCACAAGGAATGGGCGACCTAGTTTTCCTTTAAAGTTCATATATAACCATTGACGATACGAATTATTCACCCACCACGCACTCCAACTCTGCATCTACAAAGTGAATATCTAGACAAAGTTGACAGATTTACATACCTTGGGAATTCCATCAATAACTCAAGCAATATCTGACGAGGTATGAGATTCACGATAGCTAGAACAGCTTTCTCGAACCTTCGCCATTTGTGGATAAACGCGAGAACTGTACTCTGCCTTAAAGGTCGTATTTACAATGCATATTTATGCGCAGTTTTATTATACGCTAGTGAGACTTGACCCCTTAGAGTTGTTGATTTTCGACGCTTACAGGCATTCCACTATCGTTGTTTGAGAAGCTTAGCACATTTAGGTTACCAACAACGAATAACCAAATCTGACATGAGTAGAAGTATTTTGGATATGCCAACACGCGTTCCTTGTTAGCAAAACAAATAAGCCTCTTCAATTACGTTGGCTTGGTCACATTTTGCGTATGCCTTAAATTCGATTGTCCAGTAGAGCACTGTTATCTCATCCAATGCCAGATTGACGTTAGAAATAAGGTGTGCAGATTTTTACATTGCAGAAACAGTAAATTACATTCAAATTGACCCACTCGTCTACCAGAACAAGGTCCAAGTGCGCATCATAATTCTCGGTTGGAAGACCTGTGCAATATGACATCGAATCCAGCTCAGTCACGATCCTGTTGCAGATTTCTCGTAGAATCATCTTCGTAACTTTCGTTTCTTATCAGCGAAATTTGGTTTTTCTTATGACGTGATACGGTGAAAAATACAAGGAAACTGCATTGCTGATGTTACCCTGCCTTAATGTTGACTTGGCCATAATGGTTTGTGCAGAGGGTAAGTTTACCACACTTCTGTTACCTAAATAAAAATAATCATAGAAACTAGATACTTTCTATTTTAAATCTCACTAATAAATTGTGCGTCTAAATTATTTTAGTTTTGTCGTTATTTATAAAAAATTCTTTTTGTGCTTCGCTTCTTATGATTATATGGCAGTGAAACATTAGCTACTATTGACTTCTGTATGGATGTGCTTAATAATGATGGTGGTGGTATGTGATTTAAGAGAATCACTTGGATAGTGTAAGATAATATACCATTAGAGTCAAGCTAACACCAGGATGGCTATCATAAGATTTACGTATGCTTCCTTTGAAAATAGTCGACGCTATACAAACAACCGACACAGTCTTCCTACTCCATGTAACACCAAAAAGATTAGATAAGGGCATTAAAAATTATGCCGTCGCCAAACAAAAATAAGGTCGGACGCTTGTGAAGCTTGAGAAATACAATCATATTCCATATAGCCAACTGATTGTTCGAGATTATCGTTTCACATTGTTGAGACATGCATGCTTTTGAGGATCAGGACTGACACAGATTCCGAGAAAGATGATCTCGGATGTGTTCAGCCAACCTATCCAGATTATTGTATAGGTTAAAAAATTAAATAATGATATCGCGGGTGGTAGTAGCAATCCTTTAAATCAAGTTTGCGAGCTTGAAGTGACCATCCCGTTGTATTTAAACATTCATCGAACAATATAGCAAAACTACCGTCAATCACACGTACTTAAGCGTTTCGACCTTCAATGATCATCATTAGAGCGCGATGGCAAACTGTTTAGTGAGGATCATATCGCAATGATATATCGAGTGCAAAGGTAAATATGTGGTTCTCACCTCTAGTAGTCTCACACACATTGTACACGATTGGGAATGTCGGTTACACAACTTCTATGTAATCACAAACATTAAATTTTTACAGCTTTCTCAACATATATAGGGAATACAGTAAATCAATTAATGATTGCACGGGTGGTGTTAACAATTTTAAAAATCAAGTTTGTGAGATTGAAGTAAACACCAATCCCATTGAGTTTAACCAGTCGTCGGGGATCTGTTGTTGTTCGACGACTAGTTAGATACAATGGGCTTGGCTTTTACTTCAAACATGCAAAATTGATATAAGGAGTGACTTATTGTTTTGCTAACTCTTCATTTCCTCGCACTATTGCGAGGAAAATTTGGAATTGTTACCTGATACGAAAGCTTGTTACACTAATTCATCCTTTCTGGTCCAAAATATGTTTCAGTTTGCGTCTAATGGCACTAAGAGTATCATAATAAACCACACTAGTAGAAATTTAGCGCCGGGTTTCGAGGATTTCCTCAGACGTTTCAGAGAATCAATGACAAATTCTGAGTTAACAACGCAACCCATATCAGTTTCTGCATTGTGCACAGCGACTTTATCTTCGTCCACAGTAAATTTGCATTCTAATAAATTAAATTTTTATGCTGTCATTGGAAAGACAGCTGTTCAAATTTGCTTATGACTATTTGAGGTCAATTTTAGTTAGGCCTCCCTATATTGAATAGGTGTGTCTTAAGTTGACATACATGCTTCAAAACACAACAGTTCTGGATTTAACAATGCCATACACAACCAATCTATTTTAAAAATCAGTGTTTGGAGAGCGAAAGGATAAAATATGGTGCAACTCCATATACCACATCTGTTCCGCACAGTTCACCATTTTCGTTGCACATTAGGCTAAATAAATAAATATATCTGCCACATAGATGAAATTCCGCGTCGCTTAAGCGCACAATTTAAGCACTCATGTTGCTTATAAACAAGTCTATATTTCAACTGATTCTTTAAATCAAGTTTGCGAGCTTGAAATAGACACCATTTTATAAAAGTAATTACTGTCACCTGTACTACAATAGGTGGAAACGCATGTCGATACGCCGCAGAAAAACACTATGGATTTTTAAAGTTATTTCAGCTGATGTCTTTAAACGTTTCGCTCAAAGTCGTTTCTATACATGGATCTGCTCAATTGGACAAGATTCAGCTTGTGAGCTAAAGACAACACCAACTCCCTATGGTTCGGTTTGAGAAGGTTCCGTAGTACCGTACAAAATTACACAAATAAACCAAAAAATAACTATGCATAAATAGATAATTTTTATAAGACACCCTGTTGATAAGTAAAAAGTAATCAAGTCTCCCTATACAATCCACTTTTGCCCACTGATACCAGTTTTTGGTACACTAATGGATGTTAGTAGGCCCGGTGTTCAGATTACCGATAGAACTATTGAATTTACGCGGCTCCAACAAAGCCGGTCAATCAATATTGATTTTTCTCTCGTCCACAGAAGGCAGGATGGGTTTCCAGACGTCTGCAAGTTATTTTCTATCCTAGCAGTTTCGCATGATCAAAATTCCGATTTCGTTAGTATTTCCAAGCCTCTCGTACGCTATTTTCCCGGAAAGGCCATGGAAAAGCAGTACGTAAAATGTGTAATAAGCCATCTGTATAATGCCACAAACAAAGGAACCAGTTTAAACAATAATTGATTGCGCGGTAGTTTTGTTTTGTTGTTCGATGACTGGTTAAATACAATGGGATTGGTTTTTACTTCAAGCACGCAAACTTGATTTAAAGAAAAGGAACCAGTTTTCTTAAATTAGATACTACGATAATGACTGGCTGAATAGCGATCACCTGAAGCCTGTTTCATGACTAATTCCTCTAGACACAGTGAAAGGCAAATAACTTGGAATACAATCAAAAGAATCACGTTCTCAATGTTAGAATAGCTCAATAAGATGCGTCTCTAGGATGAGGAGAATTGCAAAAATTGTGGATGCATATGACCTGATTTATTTAAATATGTTATGTTAATTGTCGATTACACCTTTATTGGTTGGGTCTTTTATGCGGATTCCTTCATAATTTATTATAATTATGTCGTAAAGCCGAGACTAAATTATCCCTAACTCCACAGTGAAAGTGTTCATTTGTGCAAATAATCTTATTAAGTTTTCCAATACGTCAAAAGTCATTTTATTCAGCTCACCACAAATGCTTTATTTTTAATTAATTATTTATAGGAGTTAACTCGTATAAAGCGCGTCAGTTTACTACAACAAAATACAAACATTTATTATTTTATATTCACTTCTGCGGCACGAAGGCTGCATCCAACGTTGTGCTGTCTGTTTCATCTTAATTCGTGTACATATGCGAGGACTTGTAGTTGTATTCACGTCAGCCATAGATAAGAAAATCGGAACGTAATCAGCCTCAAAGGTGGCTATCGCTACATTAATAACTCAAAAACTAGATCGCAAAATTGAAATAAATAGAGAATTTTAATGGTAAGTTAATGACAAAATTCGTATCAAAAGTAGGCAATAAACGCCAAAAAGACAGCACTTCACAGTAAAACAGTACATAAAACAAACGCTTCAATGACGCATAACCATGAAATGAATAGTTATGCGTGGGCTTTAAAACAGCACCAAGGCGCTGATATCTATTGAAAAACAAAAAGAAAGAATCTCACTTGTCATTTCGATGATTTTCCGTCCACTCGCGATAGGCCTCTAAATTAATAAAAAAGCGACAATTAAGAATAAGAATTTTTAATGGAATAAAAACACAGAAATTTTTACGAAAACAGAATGTTCATTCAACGTAAATATAGAACAAAATGCATTTTCTTTAAAAAAATACACTACTTTTGTTTCCTTACTTACCTCAGCAATAACAGAAGAAATGAAGAAAACGGTGAAAACTATTACATGCATAACCATTACAAACAGAACATTAGCATGGCAAAAAACCTTCAGAAAGCCTACTTCCTATTTTCAACAGGAAGTGGCTCACGCGTCGCTCTATAATGTAACTGGAAGTAGGCTGGGATTCTATAAATTATAACCGTTTGGTGTACCGAGAATAGCAATATCGGCAGATTTTATAAACCGGAAATTTGGTAAAAATAAAGGAAAAGATTACGTCAAGTAATAGTATTTAACAAGCAATAAAATAAATATAGGCCTAGCTCTATAAATATGTGGGCCTGAGAAGTATGATATTTGTGACTGCAGAACAAATAGTGCAAACAAAAATCTAGTCAAGTTCAGTAAAGCTTTTAAAACCATGGTTTACGTTATAGTTAAAAAGTCAATAGTAAGTATATCGTCGCTTCCTGGTTGTAACTAATGAAATGGAAACGCACCTGTAGACGTAAGAGACCCAGGATTTAATACACTGCTTGAAAACTTCCTCTAAATAGCGAAGATCAGCTAGTTGGATATGAAAATTAAATAAATCTGAAGGAACAAATTGGCGGGGGGAGGGAGGCAAACACAACTAGGTTCGCTTATAATGTGGTAGACAAGCAATAATCCTAAAATTACATACATACATTCGTGCATTCGTGAATATAGATCATTCTCATGTACAACGAACTTCACTGAAAGCTCGTTACAATTGGCCAGATATCAACTTTGAACGATGGTAATAATAATTAAACTCCAGGATATGGCAGTGGCTCCGTCAATCGCCTTCCTATATGTACTACTTATGGTTAATACGGACGACCGCCACTTACAGACCCAAATAAAGTTATTTCAAAGAGACGGATTCACGTTTAGCACAGGAACAGTTAAAGATGACACCGTCAATAAGACAGGTTAGAGTGGCCGATCCTCAGGACGAAAATATCTCTAGTTAAAGGCAAGCCTGAAGGGCCGAATTGGTTTATATGCCAGCCAAACAAATAAACCGGAAAAAGTTACCAATTTACTCGTTGATAGAAAACTTGTACGGTAATGGCTTACAACTTACTCTCTCCGGCCGCTACATCATCGTCGAGGCACTCCCCGTAAAACATTAAATCCACTAAGGCGTCATTGATTGACATTGTGCCACGTACAGTCACAACAATGGAACGAAGCTCGTCATCAAATACAACGCTAAATGGTGACAAGTAGATCTGCAACACACAAAGAAGTAAAACAGAGTAAAAGAAAATCGGAACAGTATAAAAGGAAAGCGTGCGTGAAAGAGTAATTTGAAAACAATGCAAGCATATAGTAGACATTTAAAATAAACAACAATCCCATTGCATTTAACCAGTCGTCGAACAACATAACAAAACTACCGCCAGCCGCAACTCACTGACGCGTTTTGACCTTCCATGATCATTATCAGAGTACGACGGCAAACTGACTATCGAGGATCAAACCGCATTGAATATATATGGAAATATGCGGCTCTCACCTCTAGCAGTCTCGCATACATTGAACTTGACTGGTAATGGCGGCTGCACAATTTCTATGCAGTCACGAACATTAACTGTTTAAATTTTCGCCACATATACATATATAGGCAATACAATTTAACAATAATTGATTGCGCGGGTGATGGTAACAATTCTTTAAATCAAGTTTGCGGGCTTTAAGTAAACACCAATCCCATTGTATTTAACCAGTCGTCGAACAACATAACGCATTAGTGCGTTGCGGCTGGCGGTATTTTTGTTATGTTGTTCGACGACTGGTTAAATACAATGGGATTGGTGTTTACTTCAAGCTCGCAAACTTGATTTAAAGAATTGTTACCACCACCCGCGCAAACAATTATTGTTAAATTGTATTGCCTATATATGTATATGTGGCGAAAGCTACAAACAGTTAATGTTCGTGACTGCATAGAAATTGTGCAGCCGACATTTCCAGTCAGGTTCAATGTATGCAAGACTGCTAGAGGTGAGAGCCGCATATCTAAATTTGATTTCCATATATATTCAATGCGGTTTGATCCTCGATAGTCAGTTTGCCGTTGTACTCTGATGATGATCATGGAAGGTTGAAACCGTCAGTGGGATTGGTGTTTCCTTCAAGCTCGTAAATTTGGTTTAAAGAATTGTTATCACCACCAGCGCAATCAATTATTTTTAGACATTTAAAAGTGGGAGAGTTAGTAGCACAGAAAATTATAACGTTTAAAATCTGACTAATTAAAATCGGCTAAGTAATTAGAGCACTAGATTCCGAAGCAGAAGTGTCCAAGTTCTATCCCTGTCCGCAGCAAATTATACTGAACGTGATGAGTTTCTAATAAGGACAAAACCGGTCTACTGGATGAATTACATTTTCTACACTATACGATGCTCAGTTTATACTGACAAATGAATTTACTTATTTTGGCGAAAAGCGGTGTGCCCAAAGATTTTGTTATAATTATACGAGCTCTCTACACAAATACTTCTGGTCGTCTTTAGGTCTACAACGAATTAACGCATAACTTTACAACCAGCAGCGGTGTTCGTCAAGGTTGTCTACTTCCCCCCTTTTGGATTAATTTTGTAATCGATGCTATTATGAAAAACACTCTCGAACCATCGTCATTTATGGAGAAACGCGAATATTTACAATGCATATGTACGCGCAGTCTTACTATACGCTAGTGAAACTTGGCCTCTTACAGTTGTTGATTTGAGAAGTATAGCACATGTTGGTTACCAACAACGAATAACTAACATTGACATCTGTAGACGTATTTTTGGATCTGCCAATAAGTGCTCCTCGTCAGAAAAACAAATAGGGCTCCATCAACTTCGTTGGCTCGGTCACGCTTTGCGTATGCCCTCATTTTGATTGCACAGTAGAGCTCTGTTCTTTCATCCAGCAACAAATTGGCGTAAGAAACAAGGTGGGCAGATTTTGACATGGCAGAAACAGTTGAAATCACTTACATCCAAATTGGGTAGTATAGGACCCACTCGTTTGCCAGGATGAGGTTCTCGTGCGAACCATAGTTCTTGGTTAGAAACCCTTAGCGATATGGCATCGAATCGAGCTCAGTAGCGATCTTGTTGCAGATGAGTAGTAAAATCATCTTCGTAACTTAATTTTCTTAGTAGGGCAAAATTAGCTGCGAGGTTTGGTCTGGAAGCTGTATTTCTGATGTTGCCTTGCCCGAATGCTAAGTTGGCCATAATGGTGTGGTAGAGAGGTTAAGTTGCCTCATTTCTGTGAGTTATCCTAATAAATTTACTTATAGTAAGTAAAGATAGTAGTAAGTAGGATATTCCTTCTCTCTCACACACAATGTCTTGTAAATCTCAATAATAATTTGTCTGATATATTATTTTTGTTTTCATTTATATTTTTATCACTCCGTATGGTTGTATGGCAGTGAAACATTAGTCCCTTATGACTTTTATATGGCTGGCCATGATGAGGAGGATGATGATCATGATCGTGATTATCTTCTCCCTTTCTATCTCGCTCTTTCACACACACACACACTATCTCTTTCTCTCTTCTCTCACACACTCTTTCTCTCTCACACACTCACTCTCCCCGATGATAATGATGATCATCATCATCATCGCGGACATCTATATTAATGCCGTTAATAGTTGATGCTTCTCTCTCTATCTCTCCATCACTATCTTTCTCTCTCTCTTTCCCTCTTCCTTTCTTTCTCTATCTTTTTTTCTCTCCATTTCTGTCACTCTCTCTATCTATCTCTTTCTTTCTCTATATCTCTTTTTATCTCGCTCTCTCAAACACTCTCTTTTTCTTTATCTATATTTCTTCCTCTCCTCTCTCAAACACACACCTCTCCATCGCTTTCTCTTCTCTCTCTCACACTCTCTCTCTTTCTTTCCTTCTCTCTTTCTCTTTCTATCTGCTCTCTCTCCCTCCCTCTCTATCTCTTTCTCTATATATATTTCGTACACACACGCATACACCCTCTCTCTTCCTGTCTCTCCCTCTTTGTCTATTTCTCTCTCTCTCACTCACCATCTATCTATCTTACTTCTCTCTTTCTATCTCTCTCACATACACTCTCTCCCTCTCCCTCTCTTTCTCTAGCTATATTTTTTCTCCTCTCAAACACACACTCTCTCTATCTCTCTCACACACTCACACGCTCTCTCTTTCTCTTTTTCTCACTCTCACACTTTCTCTATTCCTCTCTCTCTCGCTCTCTCTCTCTCTATCTATATTTCTTTCTCTTGCTGTCTCTCCTCTCGCACACACACACGCACACACTCTATCTGTCGCTATTTCTCTCTCTCTTCCTCTCTCAATCTATCTCACTTCTTCTCACTTTCCATCTCTCACACACTCTATCTACCTCTCCCTCTCTTTCTCTATCTATATTTCTTTCTCTCCTCTCTCACTCTCTCTCTCTCTCGCACACACACACTCTCTCTTTCTCTCTCTCAAACACTCACCTTTCCTTTCTTTCTCTGTCACTGTCCCTTTCTCTCTCTCAATCTCTCTCTCTCTCTCTCTCTCACACACTCTCTCTCTCTCTCTCTCACTCACACACACTCTCTCTCTCTCTCTCTCTCTCTCTCTCTCGTAAATATCATCAATAATTCGTCTAAAATATTATTTCTGCTTTCATTTATACACTTTTTCTTCACTATTTATGGTTATATGACAGTGAAACATTAGTTACTTCTGACTTTTGTATGGCTGGAAATGATGATGATGATGTGTTTATATCAAGATCGCAACCTGAATTAAAAAGTAATTAATTAAAGTCTGCTTGTGATATTTAATTTGAGTATTGCCGAGTAATATTATATCCATATTTGTAGACACACATTAATCTATTTTAAAACCTAATCAAGGTTTACGGAAGCATATACAATTCATCTTCTGAATCGTGATTTCGTTCAATAACTACGAATGTTGCGAGCAGTAATCAGACATACAACCCATTATTTACACGACAAGACACGCCTGTTGCAAGCTAGTATATGTTTAAGACCACCTATGTTTAACTAGTTCACTATTATAAAATTACTTGACGAAACTATATAGTCAGATACTGTTTGTGGCGGAAAACTTATGAATATGGAAAAGTGTATTAGGTGTTGTGCAACTAGTAAAAAAATTGTTAAAATATGACCAGAAGGATAAATCAAAGACAGCATGAACAGAATGTATAATCTTGTGCACATTCATATCGTGCTTACTGGCGACTCATCAGTAGGAGGCGGTGGGGAATGTGGGAAAGTAGGACGGAACAATCTCCTATACGAATGTGTGAACCTACATTACGGAAGGTTACTTCATATAGTCTTCAAAGCAAATTCTCTATATATAGCGTATATAACAAGCATGTAAAGGGTACCAAAACTATGGTTATTGGTTGCCGAAGAGGTACATGATACCAACACAACGGCGGCCAAGTCGTTACGTTTGAATAGAAATAAAGAAGCACAAGAAGCTTGAACCAATGGGGATACATCTTTTTTACATGCTGATTTTGTCATTTTCTTCTGGTATTATAGGAATTAACTTGGTACTGATACATCGTTATTGGCTCAATACCTATGGTTCTACTGAGTCTCCACAAGTCGGAAAACGGGGCATCGGAATTGTCTTTAGCTCACGAGCTGCAGATTGATTAACTGAATGGATCCCTCTACATAGGCGTCTTTGTGTGGGACACTGATTAAGTACAATGATATTGATGGTTACTACAAGCTCGCAAACTTGATTTCAAGAAATTTTCCACAACCCGCGCAATCAGTGACTGCTTAATTGTATGGCCTATATATATGGCGAAAGCTGCAAAAAGTTAATGTCCGTGACTGCATAGAAATCGTGCAGCCGACATTAACAGTCAGGTACAATTTATACAAGGCTACTAGAGGTGCGAGCCGCATATCTAATTTTGCTTTCTTTATATATTCATTGCGTTTTCATCCTCAATAGTCAGTTTGCCGTCCTACTCTGATGATGAACATGGAAGATCATAACACATCAGTTTGTGTACCTGACGGTAGTTGTGCTATGTTGGTCGACGACTGGTTAAATAAATTAGGATTGGGTTTTACTTCCAGCTTGCAAACTAGACTTTAAAAAATGCAACCACCACTCGCGCAATCAATGATTGTTTAATTTTATAACCTTAATACAAGTTGCCTTTTACAATGGAAAATCTTGATCCAACGTCATTTTCAGACAATTAGCTAATTGAAGGCTTAAAGAAGAAGAGACAAGTGAGAATCCATCAATTGAGGCCAAAAATTACATCATCTGAATATGAAGGAAGTTCAAGATTTTACCGACCTATGAGTGCTATCAATTGTCCCGCACAAGAAAAATGCGGTCAAATCCACAACAAGAAGGACAGCACTGAGCAAATAAATACATCTTTTAAGTTGCCTTTTAGTTGTATCTGAATATCATCATAATCAAGCAACAAAAAAGTCGTCAGTAGCAAATTTTCACTGCCACATAACCATAAGGAAAATGACAAAGAAGAAATTCAAAAAGAACAAAATAGTGACAAAAACATGATTAAAATTATTATAAGTGAGAGATTTATGAGGGAGAGGATCTGGTTTATATCAGTATATTTACCGGCGTAACACATGAAAGTGAAGCAAAATAAACCTCCATACAATATGGGAAATACAACTTCATTGGTGTTTTCAATGTATCATGTCCTAAACCTCGCAGATAATTCAGCCAAACTAAGAACTTTACATTTTTACTTTACTGCGGATGGCTCCTTTTAGAGGATAAGCCGGCTCCATTGATATCCCGGATTAAACCTCTCCATGCCGGGCGGTTGGCAGCCATTTCGGAACATAAAGAGGGCCAATGACACTCCCAGTGACGCGGACCATAAACATTGCGTAAACCTAGGAGTTCCATGTCCGATTTGATTGCTGCAAGCCATGTCTTCAGTTGTCCACCTCGGCGGCGGCGCCAGTTTGCACATTGACCTGGGTTCATCACCTGCCGTACCATTTCGTCTTCGGGTTTGCGTAGTACGTGCCCGAACCATTGAAGTCGACGATGTTGGATCCAGACGGATAGTCGCATGATGTCACCGCATTGGTGACGAACAGATGCGTTCGACACTCGGTCCATCAATTTTGTCTTTGTGATGTACCTAAGGCACCAATGGTCGAATACTTCAAGCTTTTTGGAGTCCTCAGAACGTAATGGCCAAGTCTCACAGCCATACAGTAGCACAGGGCGAACAGTAACCTGGTAGACTCGGATTTTCGTTTTGAGGCTGATTTCACTTCTTCTCCAAAGTGAGTTCTTCAATTGTAAGAAAGCAAGTCTGGCACGGTCGATGCGTGTTCGGACTTCATTCTTTGCTTGACCAGTTGGAAGTATTTTTGAGCCAAGGTACGTAAAATCGTCGACTGTTTCGATTGGGCTGTCGTACACCGTGAGCTGCTCATCAGATGAAGATACACCGATGGCGAAGGCTTTCGTTTTGTCGGCATTGATTTCCAGACCAACGGCTGATGAAAACTGGGCCACTTGATCCAAAACGGCTTGCATGCTCCCAAAGCTGTCAACAAGGAGAACAACATCGTCTGCGTAATCAACATCCGTCAGCCATAGGTTATTTGATACTTGAACCCTTTTTGGGAAACGGTAGCAGGATTGACGGGCATGCTTCTTTTTCCCAGATAGAAGAGAACAGTCGATGGATTGATGGCAGTAGTGCGCCCATACAGGCCTTGTAGATCTCTGCAGGAATTCCATCTTCACCGGGGGATTTCTTGCTCTTCATGCGCTGGATGGTCGTAGCGATCTCAATCTCAGTTGGGGAAGAGCAGTCCACATCGTAGCTGGGTGTAGATGTTGCAGGTGGTTGCGGTGGGGAGCGGCCACTGTATGGTCGGTTCAATAACTGCGAAAAATGTTCAACCCATCTTGCGATTTTGCCATTGACATCAGAAATCAAGTCTCCTGTTGCGCTGCGTAGAATTGTCTCTTACTTTTACTTTACTTTACTGCGGCTGACTCCTTTTGGAGGATAAGCCGGCTCCACATTTCATGGAGTTTCTTGGGAATTTGGTACAAGTGGTGTCCCCTCACCACTCATGGTGTCAGGAGTGAGATTCGAACCCACGCCCTCAAATGAGGACCAGAACACCCATGAGGCAAGCACAACTTGAGTCTGGCGCCTTAGACCGCTCGGCCATCCTGCATTGCGCTTACCGGATGCTTTACGTATAAGACGGAAGAGACCCCCGAAATCACCGACGTTTGCAGCCGATTCCATGGCGGAAGCCATTTCATCCCAGTACTGCTTACGGTCAGCCCGAGCAGACCTCGTGGTTTCACGTCTCAGGTGGCGATAATTAGGCGCGTTATTCATCCGGGCATCTCTTGCTTTTTGTGACGCCCGCATCGTGCGTCCAGAGATCCAGTCTTTATGGTGACTTGATGGTTCCGAGCGTTTCAAGGGCAGCTTGCTGAATAGAGAGTTTCAAGTTATTCCATTGATGCTCCACATTGGTTTTATCTACGGAATGAGTTCCACCGTCAGCGGCAGTCAACTTTGCAGTGATTGAGGCAGATAGCGCTGTAAGAATAGAAAGTTACGAAGATGATTCTACAAGACATCTTCGAGAAGGGCGCCAAGGAGCCCAACTCGATCAGAACGTGGACTCCAACCTCGCAAACAATTGCATCCCGTTCTATCGTTTCTACCATGTCTCCGTAGAAATTATCATTGGTTTTCTGTAAAACAAAGTGCAAAATATTCCATCTGGTTTGGCCCACAATAATACTCTTCTCAATGTAAGACGCCAACTTAAGCGCAATATAAAAGTCTATCTACAATCCTTTTGGACCAGAAAGGCTGAGAAGTGGAGGAAGCATACACGTCAAGTAATAGTCGCTGTTTGTTCCAACTTATTCGCTCAACAGGTGCGTGAAAATTAAAAGTTGGCGCTAGATTGGTGGGCTGAACACTTCAAAGATCAATTTTCTTGGGCACCCGCGTCAGTTCCGATTCCCGAAAGTAGTCTCGAGGAACCATCAGAGTTATAAATACGGGATACAAACCTATCTCTTAAACGTCACAATGACGCAGGCCATGATGATTTGCTTCGGAGATTATTTAAGGATAGCAAATATATAATTTCGGGAGCACTGACTTAAATCTTTTCGTACTACATGGAATAAGGATTCTATACCACTTGATTGGAATGAGTCGACCATCATAACCATCTTCAAAAAAGGCAATATTAATTCGTGCAATAACCATCGTGGTATAAGCTTGACTCCAATCGTGTCTAGGTTATTATCATACGTCGTCTTAGCGCTTCACGTAGATCACATACTAGAGAACAGGCCGGAATTCGCACAGCACGAGGTTGTATAGATAATTTTTTTTACGTTAAGGCAATTTCTTTTTTTATCATCGTCTTACAATAGCCGCCTACTTTACACAAATACATATGGTCGCGTTAAGGTCTACAACGAATTAACGCATAACTTTACAACCAGCAGTGATGTTCGTCTTCCGTTTAGTTTAATTTTGTAATTAATGCTATTATGAACAATTTTCTTCCACACATTCAGGATGCAAGTGTTGAAGTTCTCTCGGGCAGTAAACTAGTCGATCGTGATTATGCAGACGATATCGTACTATTATTCGGCAATCGAGATGCTGCTCAGGGCACACCTTTAATGGATTAGCAGACGTCTTTCGGTATGAAATTCGCATCATCTATATGTATGACGCTTTTACAGGATTACCCGATACCAGAAAGGCTGAAGAGATAGGGGGAACGTACGTATCACGTAATATCCTATTTTTATTTCACCTTATCCGCCCAATAGGTTCGAGAAATTTAAAATTTAGCGAAACTATAAATGGTAATAACAACAATATAAAATAAGTCGCTTTGAATAGGTGGGATAGACACATCGAAGTTCAATTTTGTTAGGCACTTATGCTAGTTCAAATTTCCGAACTAGCAAATCATTGTGAAATGTTAATCACAGGAGCGTAGAATAAACTCTTTAGTACTATATGGAATGAAAAAACCATACCACTTAATTAAAATGAGTCGATCCTAATTTCTATCTTCAAAAACGGCAATCATAATTCGTGCAATAACCATCATGGTATAGGCTTGACTCCAGTCGCATCTAGGTCATTTGTTTCGATTATCCTGCATCGTGTTAGCGCTTCATGTGAATTATAGCCTAAAGAAGAACCGGTCGGATTCCGATCAGCACGAGTTTAAATAAATTATATTTTTCTTCAACTGCAACATTTATATTACCGTCTCATAATAACAGTCTTTCGAGACTTCAAGGGTGCATCTGACTCGATGGATCGCAGCTTTATTTGGAAGTATGTTGCAAAGTGATGCACCCTCAAAATTTGTTAATATTATATGGGCTCTTTACACAAACACTTCTGGTCGCGTGAAGGTCTACAACGAATTATCGCACATTACCATTAGCAGTGATGTTCGTCAAGGCTGCCCACTTTTCCCATTTTTGTTTACTTTTGTAATCGATGCTATTATTAACAACACTTTTCCACACGTTCAGGATACAGGTGAACTTCTCCCGAGCGGTAAACTAGTTGATCTTGACTATGCAGACAATATCGTGCTATTATTCGACCTTGAACAGATTAGCAGATGTTTTCTTTCGGTGTGAAGTTCGCACTTTCTAAATGTAAGATACTTTCACAGGATCACCCATCACTCACCCCAAGGTGAAGATCTTGCCATAGTCAATATATCAGGCAAAATGTTTGATGAAGTAAGTATAAAATCGCGAAAGCTTCAGTAGTTTTCTCGAAACTTCGCCATTTATGGAGAAACGCGAATTTTCACTCTGGCTATAAGTTCGTGTTTAACATGCATGTCTACGAACAGGCTTTATTGCACGCTGAGTCTAGGCCTCTTAGAGTTGATGATTTTAGACGATTACAGGCAATCGACCATAGCATTTTAATAGTATAGCACACGTTGGTTACCAAAAACGAATAACCAACCTTGGCATCCGTAGAAATATTTTTGGATCCGCAAACCAGTGATCCGCGTTAGAAAAACAAATTAAGTTCCATCAATTCTTTAAATCAAATTTGTGAGCTTGAAGTAAACACCAATTCCATTTTATTTAACCAGTCGTCGAACAACATAACAAAACTACTGCCAGACGCAACGCACTGACGCACACACACAAACATATATGTATTTTATATATATATATATATATATATATATATATATATATATATATATATAGTGTGTGTGTGTGTGTGTGGCGAAAGTTGAAAACACTTAATATTCGTGACTGCAGAGAAATATTGTAGCCGACATTTCTTGTCACGTACATTGTATGGAAGACTTCTACATGTGAAAACTGAATATCTAATTTTGCTTTTAAAATATATACAATGCGGTTTGATCGTCGCTAGTCAGTTTACTGTCGTACTCTGATGATGATCATGGGAGGTCGAAACGCGTCAGTGCGTTGCGACTGGCAGTAGCTTTGTTTTGTTATTCAAAAACTGGTAAAATGCAATGGGATGGGTGTTTACTTCAGGCTCGCAAACTTGATTTAAAGACTTGTTAACACCACCCGCGCAATCAATTATTGTTTAAAGCTCCATCAACTTCGTTGATTCAGTCACGTGTTGCGTATGCCCTCAATTCGATTGCTCACTGCGGCATTGACAAATAAGGTGGACAGAATGAGACAGCAGAAACAGTGTAAATCAACTACATTCAAATTGTATATTATGGAACGCAATTTTCTTCGAGGATGGTGTCCAAATTCGTAATGAGTCGGGCTCAGTGACGATCCTCTCGCAGATTCGTTGTAGAATCAACTTTATTCATTTCTTTTCTTAGTTTGGCAGAGATATCTGCGAGGTTATTTCATGTTTATGATATAATGCAATGAAAACGCCAATGAAGTTGTATTGCCGATGTGTATAAGTTTATTTCGCTTCACAGTTATATGTTATCAACTTAGTTTAATTTATTCTCATGGTTAGATAATAGTGAAGCACCAGTTACAAACGACTCTCGTACTGCTGTTCGTGATGATGATACTCTTTTGATGCCGTAGCATAACGGTAACTCAGTGCCATCTTTGTTAGTGCAACAGTAGGCCGTTGAAAATTCCTTGATTCCAAGGTCAAATGAACCTAGCCTCTGCCGGATCTCACTGTTGAAAATTAATTTAAACAAAGCTTCAAATCAAAGCAGCAATTTGACTAAGATATTGACATTAAAAGCAAGTAATAAAATGCAGTATATAAAACGCAGAAAATATCTCTACTAACGTCATTATCATTTGACCAGTAAAAGATCCTGTTTGGCGAGACTCGACCCATAGCGCAAAAGGCCGCCAAATCACAATTCCATCCACTTAAGACGGTGCAACACGTGCATAGCCCTGAATTTCGATTACGTTTGTAAGGCAGAAGTGTGGCTGTTTGCATAGAATCATCATTTATGACTTGTTCTTTTGTTATCAAAGGTGTTGCAGATAACCCACTCGGTGCAGACAGATCAGAGCCAGACATAATTCCTCCCGACGAACCAGCATCTATTTTTTCTTGCTCGGTGGCAACTCCTATTCTAGCATGACAAGCGTCAATGCAAGTTTTCTCATTGCTGGTTACGTTCTGACAAGCGTAGTTAACATCGAAATCGTTTTTTGCATCGTTTGAACGTGATAAACAAGCACATGGTATACAACCTACACATAAAGTAAATAAAACGAACAAATCAGTAAACAATTTGCCTCTTCTTACCAGCATATTTAAAAACGTACTTATTTTTTATTTAAGTAGTATTCTTGTTCTGGATTTGACCGCATTTTTCTTGTGCGGTACAAAACGTACTTATTCACATACACTATCAATTAATGCATACATCATACACAAATTTGTGCAGACATACATACGCGAATAGATTCAAACCCACACACGCATAAAAGCATTAAATACGTGCATACGCTACCAATAACTACATACATAAATCTTGCAGTCATATTAAAATACGTGCATATCTACCAATGTGCATGAATCAATGCAAGCGTAAATACATGCCAATGCACATCACACATGTACATATACATCCAACAATATATGGACGCGTATATCAAAACGTAAATAATACACCCGCCTATAAATACAAGCATAGAAACGCACTTACACACCTAAACACACATATACATGCATACATACATACATAATTTTTGTAAATATTTATACAAATAAATTCATGCATACATACATTATCCATTGATGCATACATCATAAACACATTTGTACAAAGACACATACGTTCATACATAATACATATATGCATAAAAAATAAATACATACATGCAGACAGGCACTACCCATACCTCGATGTATACGCACACACATATATCCATTTCTGCATCTTGCACATATATATATATATATATATATTATAATTACGGAAAACAACACATAAAAAACAAAGTGGGTAAAGGCCATTTATTTCGTGAATACTATTTATGTGTTGTTTTCCTAATCATAAGAATACTGTGTTAATTAAAACGGCATGAATATCATAAAGTATATATATATATATATATATATATATATATATATATATATATATATATATATATATATATATATACATGCATATATACACATATTAATTCATACATACATATATAAATACATATACACATACTTACCACAAAATGAACACATACATACATAAATTCATAAATACATAATATGTACATGTATACACGCATATAACCAAACATGCATGTACACATCCATTGCTACAAGAATACATCCAAACAACAATAC
The DNA here is from genome assembly GCA_029291075.1 of Eudiplozoon nipponicum. Classification (NCBI taxonomy): domain Eukaryota; kingdom Metazoa; phylum Platyhelminthes; class Monogenea; order Mazocraeidea; family Diplozoidae; genus Eudiplozoon; species Eudiplozoon nipponicum. Next base: position 27,061 of record JAQBSW010002017.1, on the reverse strand, counting down.
AAAAGACAAGAGTAACTTGTGTTTCACTGTCATATAGCCATAATCAGTATTTTGAATAACTTGAAAATTTTTTAAAAAAATGATAGTGGGGAAAATAAAAATTTGGGCGAACATCCAGTTACTATGATGAAATTTGCATAGATAATACACAGAAGTGAGCCAAATTAAGTCTTTATGCAACACCATTAGAACCAAGTTACCTTTAAGGCAAGGAAAAATATGGAACACATTCCTTGCGATTTTCAGTATCACGTGGTAAACACAACCAGACCTCGCAGTTAACTCTGCCCAATTAAGAAAAGAAAGTTACGAAAATGATTCTACCATAAATTTGCAACATCGCCACTGAGTTCGACTTGATGCCATATCGCACAATGTTTACAACTGAGAACTATGATGTGTACGTGAACTCAATTATGGTAAACTAGCTAGCTCTATACTACCCAATTCGAATAGTTTCCTTTAGCTGTTTTTGCCATGTGAAAGTATTCCCATCTTGTTCCTTATGCCAATCTGGCGCTGGGAAACAGAATAACGCTCTACTAGGCAATGGAATTGGGTGCATTCACAAAACAGACAGAGTCAACGCAGGTGATTGAGCAATATTTGTTTATTCAATATGTGGCACTTCTTGACCGATCCAAGAATACGTCTACGGTTCTCGTTGTTGGTAAAATACATGTTTTCTTACATATATTTCAGATTTAATTTTATTTCCTTTTCCGCAAACAATGACTAAATTTACACAGGATAAACGTATGTTCCGAGTCGACAATGTTCCAAAACGAAAGACACTCCTGGATGTAACTACGCCACCTATAATTAAATGCTACCTGTCACCCATAATCAAGACTTTATCTGAACTTTATTCATTTCTGTGTATTACTTATGTAAATATACTCAAATTAAATAGATCTCGGCCTCACAAATCACTCTCATTAAAGAATTTTTAATCTTAATTATTACTTTTGCCATTATTATGAATTGCATCTAATTAAAATTTAAATTGTTTAAAAATATTTTTTAGTGGTTATACGGCAGTGAAGCATCAACTATTAACGGCACTAATATTGATGTCCGCGATGATGATGACCATCATCATGTCCAGCCATGCAAAAATCATAAAGGAACTAATGTTTCACTGCCATATAACCATAAGGAGTGAAAAAATATAAATGAAAGCAGAAATAACATTTTAGACAAATTATTATGGAGATTTACGAGAGAGCGAGAGCAGGTATACCAAGTTACTATGAGTAAATTTATTAGGATAACTCACAGAAATGAGGCAACTAAACCTCTCTACAACATCATTATGGCCAAGTTAGCATTCAGGCTAAGCAACATCAGCAATACAGCTACCAGACCAAACCTCGCAGCTAACTTTGCCCTACTAAGAAAAGAAAGTTACGAAGATGATTCTACTGGACATCTGCAACAAGATCGCCACTAAGCTCGATTCGATGCCATATCGCTAAGGGTTCCTAACCAAGAACTATGGCGCGCACGAGGATCCCATCCTGGCAGACGAGTGGGTCCTATACTACCCAAGTTGGATGCAAGTGACTTCAATTGTTTCTGTCATGTCAAAATCTGCCAACCTTATTTCTTACGCCAATTTAGTGCTGGATGAGAGAACAGAGCTCTACTGGGTGGGAGACTCCGAAGAGACTCAAATAATTTGTCATAGGCATCTGCAGCTAGGCTAATGTGTCTGAAAATACGAGAATCCGAGCCGTCTGGTTTCACGAATATGTATTGCTTTCCGTGAAGATGATGATGATAGGAGTACCAATAGTACACTTTACCTGAGGACGATAGACTTCAATGTAGATGGAATACTTTTGCACACTTCGCATAGCTGCAGGCTCCGATGATATGCTTCACGAGCTTATTGAAGGTTAGCGGTGATCTAAATCCGTACTACATGGAATGATAACACCGTGTCTCTTGCTTGAAAAAAGCATCCATCATTCCTAACTTGAAAAATGGCAATCGTATTTCGTAAAATTTTATTTTATTATTACGCGGGATAAAACAAGCACCCACTAAATGCAATATATATCTTTAGCCAAATAGGGTATTATAGAAACATTTAGTCTGCAAGCTAGGATCCACGTGTACATGATAATTCTTGGTTAGGGAACATGCGCGATATGGCGTCGAACCTAAGCGTGGCATTTTTGTTGTAGGAGATAACTGCGAGGTTTGGTTGTGCTCATGAATTGATACAGTGAAAATTCAACAAATTTTACTGCAAATATTGCCTTGCCTTAGAGCTGACTTGGCTGCAACAGTGAAGAGGTATAGGTTGAATTATTTCTCAGTTAGCTAAGTATCTTCATCTGAACTAGAGCATCTAAATTAAAAATCACTCGTCGATTTAGATTTTGTTTTCCGCTCTTCTCTTCTTTTCTAATTTGAAATTATATTGTCATTAGTTCTTTTATTTTTCGCGTGGTTATATGGCAGTAAAGCATCAGCTAAGGCTGCTGTATTGTTGTCTGTGATGATGACGCTGAGCATTATGACGATGATGATAATAATAATAATAAAAGCAAGCATAAAACCAATACTAACCCCACAATAGAGATACAAATTTCTATCCATAACTTGTCCAGTGAACACCCAGCTACCTTTCTTATTACTCTAAAGTTAACCCACGTAATTTATTAAAATAAATCGTGAACTTCTAGAGATCTTCTTAAGTAACCCTGTTATTTCTGTATGATTTCATTTCTCCAAATCATCATTAAAAACAATAAAAAAGGATTTAAACATATACAACTCGGAATGATTCGAAATTCAAAAAAGCATATTTTACAACATAAATCAAATTATCTTTATAGTTTATTTCGATAATAATATATATATATATATATATATATATATATATATATATATATATATATATATATCTGACACCTAATTTCAAAGAAGAATATTTCGAAGTAGAACGTAAGAGCATATAGGATACTTTAAAAACATTGTGAAATATATAACAACAGAAAGACGAGCATTCACATTGGTGTCTTCGAAAATTGAGAAACAGCACAAAACATGTTGAAAGCTAAGAGCTCAAAAAATAGACATTAGCTTGTTGTCGTGCAAGCTTACATGTAGCAGGTGTATACTCATCCTCCATGTCCCTATAGATGTTGTACTTGTGATCGGCAGCACAATCCGGTTGTGTTTTTGAGTTGTTCGTCCTACGGATTCGTTTGCAGCACAAACGCTCTGTGTAGTAACGAAAGCAAACACATGGAGCCTGAAAGACACAGCAGCAAGCACGACAATACCTGGAGAAACGTTAAATACAAAAGTTCGCCGGTTACATACAACATATATATATATATATATATATATATATATATATATATACTCGTAATCTGCAAATAACAAATTGAATGATTAACGTTGCCAATATAAACTAAAGATTTCATAAAATAATAAATGTAAGTCATCAAGTAGACCAGTTTCGCTCTTATCGAGAACACGTTATACACTATCCAGAATTTTCCATGGATGGAACTCGAACCGAGACCAATTTTATTCAGAGTCTAGAAACCATCCACTGTGCCATTCCTGTTGCATATCACAATAAAAAATTTTTACTTAAACACCAGCTAATACTTTTTGTTTCACTCTCCTTCAGGTGGTGCTTATTTGAAATCTTTTAAACATGACTTTCTAACTAACAACCATCTATCTGACATTTTACAAGACATCAAGCCACTTAACGATATTATACTGAATTGTATATACTGGCAGGAGTTTGAACATATGCATGATGTCAGAATAAACTAAAAATTGCATCTGGTAGCATAGGCAATTCCTACATTATACCGGATGGCTCAGAATTTTCCATTAGACTTTAATTCAAAATATTTTTTCAATGTGGCACGGTGCCTATTTCAAAACTAAAAATTTGGAAGCGGCTAGATAGATCTTGAAGTTATAAGAGATTCCAAGTAAGTCTCACCTGAAAGTAAGTTTTACCAAAAATATAATCTGGTATATAAACTTAAATAGTCTGTAGCATACTGTAGAGATGATACAGCGTATAGTTCCTATACTTCGAAACAAATGTTCTCCGGTTCGTGCCTCGACCGCACCTAATTATGGTCAGTACCTGAAGAATTCCAAATAAGGACAAAACTGGTGTACTGGACGAATTTACAGTGCTACCAGATGTAATTATACTGTAATTTATACTGACAATATATATATATATATATATATATATATATATATATATATATATATATATATATTCATATACGGTGGTGATATGGTGTGAAATAAAAAGTACGATTCATCACCAAACCATTGATTCGTCTTAATTAGCTAAGTGAAAAATATCATCATCATGAGCAGCCATACAAAAGCTAAAAGAGACTAAGATTTCACTGCCATGTAATCATAAGAAGCAAAAAAAGCTATATAAATAACGACAAAAATATTAATTTACACAAATATTTAGTGATTTACTAGAAAGAGAGAGGAAGAGAGAGAGAGAGAGAGAGAGAGGAAGAGAGAGAAACAGTACCTAGATAGAAAGAGTATATTTATCATAATTCACAGAAGCGAGGCAAACTAAACCTCTACACCATTATGGCCAAGTCAGCTTTAGGGCAAGGCAACATCAGCAATACAGCTTCCTTGCAGCTTTCACTGTATCACGTCATAAACAAAACCAAACCTCGCAGCTAACTTGACCCTACTAAGAAAAAAAAGTTACTTAAATGATTCCTGTAGACATCAACAAGATCGCCACTGAGCTCGATTCGATGCCATATCGCGAAGGGTTTCTAACCAAGAACTATGATGCGCACGTAGACCCAACTCTGGCAGATGAGTAGGTCCTATACTACCCAGTTTGTATGTAAGTGTCATCAACTGTTTCTGCCATTTCAAAATCTGCCAAACTTTTTCCTTACGCCAATCCGGTGCTGGATGAGAAAACAGCTGTAATGGGCAATGGAATTGAGGGCATACCCAAAACATGATTGAGCAAACGAAGTTGATTGAACCTAATTTGTTTTGCTAACGAGGAGCATTTGTTGGCAGATCCAAAAATACGTCTACGGATGTCACCGTTGGCTATTTGTTGTTAGTAACAAACATGTGCTATACTTCTCAAGCAAAGATGAATGAATTCCTGTAAGCGTCTCAAATCATCAACTCTAGGGGGCCTAGTCTCAGCGTGTAATAAAACCTGCGCATAGACACTTTGTAAACACGACTTAAAGGCAGAGCGAAATACTCGCTGTTCACTATAAATGGGGAAGGTTCTAGAAAGCTACTTTAGCTTTCACGATTCTCATTCTCACCTGGTGAGACATATTGGCTTCTTTATTGATAGAGCTCCCAAAATATGTAAACCTGCCAACTGTCTATATCTTCACATGGCAGTGGCAGATTCGGAGGGAGTGGTTGGTGATCCTATAAAAGTATCTTACATTTAGAAGGTACGAATTTCATACCGAGACGGAACAACGTTTGCTAATCTATTCAAGATTGCCTGAAGAGAATCTCGATTGTCGAATAGTAGTACGATATCGTCTGCATAATTACGATCGACTAGATTATCACCCAGAATAATTTCAACACGTGCATCCTGAATTTGTGGAAGAGTGTTGTTCATAATAGTATCGATAACAAAATTAAACATAAATAGGTAAAGAAGGACAGCCTTGACGAACACCACTGCTAGTTGTAAAGTTGTGCGTTAATTCGTTGTAGACCTTAACACGACCAGAAGTATGTGTAGGGAGCGCGTATAATATTAACAAATTTTGTGGGCATACCGCTTTTCGACCAGATAAGGGATAAAACATTGCGATCCACCGAATCAAATGCGCCCTTAAAGTCAAGAAAGGCGACTATTGTGGGACGGTGATATAAATATCTTCGTTCAAGAACTTGTCTTAACGTAAAAATATTATCTATACAACCTCGTCCTGCGCAGAATCCGGCATATTCTGTTCTAGTGTGAAGCGATAAGACGTAAGATATTCGAAGAAAATAACCTAGACACGACTGGAGTCAAGCTTATTCAACGATGGTTATCACCTGAATTGATGTTGCCTTTTTGAAGATAAGAATGATGGTCGATTCATTCCAATCAAGTGATACGGTCTCCTCATTCCATATAGTACACAAAAGTTGTCAAAGCTCCGGAAATTATATCGCTACCATCCTTCAATAATCCCAAAAGCAAAACATCAGGGCCTGTGGCTTTGCAGTGTTTAAGAGATAGGATGGCATTCCGTATTTCTAACTCTGATGGTTCTTCGAGACTAACATGCCACATTGTTGATACAGGTATGCTGTCGGGAGTCCGAACTGACGCGGAGGCCCAAGCAAATTGAGATTTTAAGTGTTCAGCCCACCTATGAAGACGAATTATTTTATCGGTTATTAAATGATTGCTACTATCATTTATAGTTTCGCAAACTTTTAATATTCCCAGATCTGTTGCGCGAATAAATTGGAATAAACAGCAAATATTAACTGATTCGAGATCTACATTTAGACTGCGCTTGAGTTTGCGTCTTATATTGCGACAAGTATTATTATGAGCCGCGACATAGGTTTTATTGATAGCCATATGGCAGTGAAACATTAGTCACTTTTGACTTTTGTATGGCTGGACATGATGATGATGATAATATTGAGAGTCAATTATTACTTATACGGTGGCTACAATGACATATAAAGTAGTACTTGCATTGTGCATATTGGAACTTATCTTGGACCCAAGTAAATTCACATTTTCGCCATCAAGACCGGGTAACTATGACTTTAGAATATCTTTATATTTTTGTCTTAAGGACAGTTGCTCGAGTCTGCTTACATCTATTTGTGGTTTATTTTTACTTATTTTCCCAGAAAATTTTAGTGCAGATCTACAACGGATAAGTTGTTTCCGAGTCGACATGTATTCCAAAAAAACGACAATCATGGATACAACCACGCTATCTATAACCAATTGTTACATGAACTATTTGAATCCACGGTGGTCCGGGAGCTGGAGGACGCCATTTAGCGCAACGTCTAACACTACGTCTGAAGTTTGTACTATTTAAATATAATCTATGTTCCGCGCAGATATCCAAAAGCCATTTACCATTATCGTTGAGCGTCGAGCTTAAAGTGTATCTTCCACCAAAATGAAATTCTGCGTTACTTAAGCATTTGTATCCCCCATAACCAAGAATATATCTAAACATCGTGCTCTTCATAGTAAATAGATTAGTTCGGAATAAAAAGCGTCCTTGCTTTCGTCTGTGCTGCAATCGGTAGGAGCACATGCAAATACAACGAAAAGGCAACGTTGATTACGGATTTTTGCGTTGATTTTAGTAGATGTATTTAAACGTGTCGCACACAGTCGACTTTTTAAAGGATCCAGTCAATTAACCAAGCTTCAACTCGTGTCCTAAGGACAATACCAACGCCTCACTTTCCGGCTTGAGAAAATTCCATGAAACCAGATGCTCGAAGCCAATAACGCGTAAATATGAATGGTGCAACCAGTTCTGTAATGCACATAGGATCCTGTATTCTGGTTTCAGATACGCAACATATGTTCGCACATTAAAAGCGCCCATATTAAAACCTAATCTAGATTTAAAGAATGGTAGTCTACTTGAACTATTTTCGATATTTGGCAACCTGGTATTGGGCTCAGTAATATGATCAACATCAATCACATTCATAATATTTAGAAGAGCGTTGTTAAATTGAGAAGAGAAAAGGGAAAGAAAGGAGGCAGAATTGGAGATAAAGTTGCCTTGCAGTAGCCCGATTTCGCTTATCTACACATACAAGACGACACTTTTCATAATGCAGTTTTTCATCATTGTAATTCGTATCGTTCATGGTTATAGGTCGACTGTAAAAGAACATTAGGTCGCCCATTCCGAATGAAGATGGCTTGTATTCCGAGATTTCCTTCTCTTAGATAGTGTCTTCCAACCAAAGCTGATGAACACTACCTGCCCAGATGCCAGTGGCAAAAGTTTCCTTCAGCAGCCAAGATCTACTGTTTGTGTCTGGCAAGTTTGCTCTTATTTCGTCACTACACATTTAACAATAAAAGTTACTGCGCAGTTAGACCAAACTCGAGGCTCTACATTAAACTGGATGATGACTGTATCCCTTTTTTAGACCCGGCAAGATGCATGCTACAATTCCCGGGATGACTAGCTTGTGCCTGTCGGTCGTCAAGCCGGAATTTCTATGGCTACGGGCTTAAATAGTATCAATCAGAACTGCCATATGTAAAAAAACAATTCGGCGAACATTTTGTTGAGTCATACAATCAACCTTCTACGCCTTGAGATCTGCACCTTGTATGCAGTTTAATAATTTAATGTAGCTGTTTAAGTAGGCACTAATTTATGTGAATAAACGTTAGTGAAACTTTCAATGAGAGAGCTAGCTGACCACAGTCCATAATAAGCAGACAGAAAGCATGCCAACGGTGTAACTAAAATTGACTAAAAATAGTGTGGCAGAACATATTTGTTCTGTGCACCATGTATATATGACGAATTCTTTGTTTAAAACAATTAGTGATTTAAAAATTAAAATATAAATAGAACTGTTTCGGAACGGGGTCATCACATTAGCCTAAATATGCAATTCTCAGCATTCTGACGGTGTGAGTGATTAGAGTCCTGATGATGGAACGGGAAATGCCGATCCGAAACGTCGCCCGTTAGCGAAAATCGGATCGTACCTCATTTTTAGTGGTTAGTATGAACGATTCTGAAGCATTCGTAGGAAGGAGACGAATCCGCATCAAGCCACCACGAAGATGAACTCGATGCATAGCTGAAAATTGGGATCAATTGGATCTTTGCGAAACGGATAGTGCAAAGCGCCAGCCCATGATCACAGATCGTGGTATTTATCAATGTGACGCACGTAATGTGCAACCTTTCAAAAATATCTGAAAAAGACAAATAACAATATTTATTCAATTACCGACAAGAACTGGCTTTGCCTAGATGCTCGAACAGATCCAGTTTGCAACCATAAATTGCACGAGCCAGATACGATAAACGGCGCATTCTAGACAAACTGAGCCAACTTTGTGTGAATATGTGAGAGGAACCGAGCAATGCGTCGTCACCATCACCACCACCATTGGAAGCAATACCTTGACTTTTGTACGGAGAAGGCGGTGAAGGACTGCCGGAAGTGTTGGAATGATGCACGTGAACGGATGGAAATTTCGCCTCGGCATACGGAAGCGGGCAGGGTGCAAGGAATCCGCCTCCATCGTCATAGCCGATGTAAGCCATACGCGCCTGTTGAACGGTTTAAAAAAAGCAAAAACGACGTGCAAAATCCACATGGCTTACACGTCATTGCAAACAACGCTAGCATGTCAAAGAGGAGACACACAAAGCAAGCACACATCAATTAAGCATATATTTGATTACCGGAATAAGTGTGCACAGATCTCCTGTTATACGCTTTTGAGAGTAAATAGTTTCTAGAGCAATTTAGCTTAATCGTTAGAAAAAATATGATAGAAGAAAGCACACAGTGAGCTCCCGACAAGCTCATTGATTTGACTATGTGTGCAATTCAGTTGTAAAACAGTGCGCAATTATTAAAAGAAACTAATTAAAATAACTAACATAAACGTATTATCATAGTGGAAAAATAAAAAAATTTAATATTACTTTAAGATAGTCTAGCAAATTAGCCACTTAAAAAGGTCAGTTTAGAATTCTTTAAAACTAGTTTGCGAGTTTGAAATACACACTATTCTCAGTGTATTTAACCACCCGTCAGTCACACGTACTGACGCGTTTCGACCATCCATGATCATCATCAGATTACGATGGCAAACTGACTAGCGAGGATCAAACCGCAATGCATATATTTGCGAGTTTGAAAAACACACTATTTTCAGTGTATTTAGCCACATTACGAACAACAAAAAAACTACCGTCAGTCACACGTACTGACGCGTTTCGACCTTCCATGATCATCTTCAGAGTACGATGGTAAACTAAATCGCGACGATCAACCCGAAAATCATATATTTGCGAGTTTGAAGTACACATTATTCTCAGTGTATTTAACCACCTCTCGAACAACAACAAAACTACCGTCAGTCACTCGTACTGACGCATTTCGACCATCCATGATCATCACCAGAGCACGACAGAAAACGAAAAAGGGACAATGAAACCGCAAATCATATATTTGCGAGTTTGAAAAACACACTATTCTCAGTGTATTTAACCACCTCTCGAACAACAACAAAACTACCGTCAGTCACACGTACTGACGCGTTTCGACCATCCATGATCATCATCAGAGCACGACGGCAAACTGACTAGCAAAGATCAAACCGCAAATCATATATTTGCGAGTTTGAAAAACACACTATTCTCAGTGTATTTAACCACCTCTCGAACAACAACAAAACTACCGTCAGTCACTCGTACTCACGCGTTTCGACCATCCATGATCATCACGAGCACGAGGGCAAACTCAATAGCGACGATGAAACCACAAATCATATATTTGCGAGTTTGAAAAACACACTATTCTCAGTGTATTTAACCACCTCTCGAACAACAACAAAACTACCATCAGTCACTCGTACTGAGGCGTTTCAACCTTCCATGATCAACATCAAAGTACGACGGCAAACTGAATAGCGACGATCAAACCGCAGAATCATATATTTACGAGTTTGCAGTACACACTATTCTCAGTGTATTTAACCACCTCTCGAACAACAGCAAAACTACCGTCAGTCACACGTACTGACGCGTTTCGACCTTCCATGATCATCAGAGTACGACGGCAAACTGAATAGCGAGGATCAAACCACAAATCATATATTTGCGAGTTTGAAAAACACACTATTCTCAGTGTATTTAACCACCTCTCGAACAACAACAAAACTACCGTCAGTCACTCGTACACACGCGTTTCGACCATCCATGATCATCAGAGCACGAGGGCAAACTCAATAGCGACGATGAAACCACAAATCATATATTTGCGAGTTTGAAAAACACACTATTCTCAGTGTATTTAACCACTTCTCGAACAACAACAAAATAACCGTCAGTCACTCGTATTGACGCATTTCGACCATCCATGATCATCTTCAGAGCACGACGGCAAACTGAATCGGGACGATGAAACCGCAAATCATATATTTGCGAGTTTGCAGTACACACTATTCTCAGTGTATTTAATCACCTTTCGAACAACAATAAAACTACCATCAGTCACTCGTACTGACGCATTTCGACCATCCATGATCATCACCAGAGCACGACGGCAAACTGAATAGCGACGATGAAACCACAAATCATTTATTTGCGAGTTTGAAAAACACACTATTCTCAGTGTATTTAACCACCTCTCGAACAACAACAAAACTACCGTCAGTCACTCGTACTCACGCGTTTCGACCATCCATGATCATCAGAGCACGAGGGCAAACTCAATAGCGACGATGAAACCACAAATCATATATTTGCGAGTTTGAAAAACACACTATTCTCAGTGTATTTAACCACCTCTCGAACAACAACAAAATAACCGTCAGTCACTCGTACTGACGCGTTTCGACCATCCATGATCATCATCAGAGCACGACGGCAAACTGAATCGGGACGATGAAACCGCAAATCATATATTTGCGAGTTTGCAGTACACACTATTCTCAGTGTATTTAACCACCTTTCGAACAACAACAAAACTACCGTCAGTCACTCGTACTGACGCATTTCGACCATCCATGATCATCACCAGAGCACGACGGCAAACTGAATAGCGACGATGAAACCACAAATCATATATTTGCGAGTTTGAAAAACACACTATTCTCAGTGTATTTAACCACTTCTCGAACAACAACAAAATAACCGTCAGTCACTCGTACTGACGCGTTTCGACCATCCATGATCATCTTCAGAGCACGACGGCAAACTGAATCGGGACGATGAAACCGCAAATCATATATTTGCGAGTTTGCAGTACACACTATTCTCAGTGTATTTAACCACCTTTCGAACAACAACAAAACTACCGTCAGTCACTCGTACTGACGCATTTCGACCATCCATGATCATCACCAGAGCACGACGGCAAACTGACTAGCGAGGATGAAACCGCAAATCATATATTTGCGAGTTTGAAAAACACACTATTCTCAGTGTATTTAACCACCTCTCGAACAACAACAAAACTACCGTCAGTCACTCGTACTCACGCGTTTCGACCATCCATGATCATCAGAGCACGAGGGCAAACTCAATAGCGACGATGAAACCACAAATCATATATTTGCGAGTTTGAAAAACACACTATTCTCAGTGTATTTAACCACTTCTCGAACAACAACAAAATACCGTCAGTCACTCGTATTGACGCATTTCGACCATCCATGATCATCTTCAGAGCACGACGGCAAACTGAATCGGGACGATGAAACCGCAAATCATATATTTGCGAGTTTGCAGTACACACTATTCTCAGTGTATTTAACTCACCTTTCGAACAACAATAAAACTACCGTCAGTCACTCGTACTGACGCATTTCGACCATCCATGATCATCACCAGAGCACGACGGCAAACTGAATAGCGACGATGGAAACCACAAATCATTTATTTGCGAGTTTGAAAAACACACTATTCTCAGTGTATTTAACCACCTCTCGAACAACAACAAAACTACCGTCAGTCACTCGTACTCACGCGTTTCGACCATCCATGATCATCCAGAGCACGAGGGCAAACTCAATAGCGACGATGAAACCACAAATCATATATTTTCGAGTTTGAAAAACACACTATTCTCAGTGTATTTAACCACTTCTCGAACAACAACAAAATAACCGTCAGTCACTCGTACTGACGCGTTTCGACCATCCATGATCATCTTCAGAGCACGACGGCAAACTGAATCGGGACGATGAAACCGCAAATCATATATTTGCGAGTTTGCAGTCACACTATTCTCAGTGTATTTAACCACCTTTCGAACAACAACAAAACTACCGTCAGTCACTCGTACTGACGCATTTCGACCATCCATGATCATCACGCAGAGCACGACGGCAAACTGAATAGCGACGATGAAACCACAAATCATATATTTGCGAGTTTGAAAAACACACTATTCTCAGTGTATTTAACCACTTCTCGAACAACAACAAAATAACCGTCAGTCACTCGTACTGACGCGTTTCGACCATCCATGATCATCTTCAGAGCACGACGGCAAACTGAATCGGGACGATGAAACCGCAAATCATATATTTGCGAGTTTGCAGTACACACTATTCTCAGTGTATTTAACCACCTTTCGAACAACAACAAAACTACCGTCAGTCACTCGTACTGACGCATTTCGACCATCCATGATCATCACCAGAGCACGACGGCAAACTGAATAGCGACGATGAAACCACAAATCATATATTTGCGAGTTTGAAAACACACTATTCTCAGTGTATTTAACCACCTCTCGAACAACAACAAAACTACCGTCAGTCACTCGTACTCACGCGTTTCGACCATCCATGATCATCAGAGCACGAGGGCAAACTCAATAGCGACGATGAAACCACAAATCATATATTTGCGAGTTTGAAGTACACACTATTCTCAGTGTATTTAACTACTCTCGAACAACAATAAAACTACCGTCAGTCACTCGTACTCACGCGTTTCGACCATCCATGATCATCAGAGCACGAGGGCAAACTCAATAGCGACGATGAAACCACAAATCATATATTTGCGAGTTTGAAGTACACACTATTCTCAGTGTATTTAACCACCTCTCGAACAACAACAAAACTACCGTCAGTCACTCGTACTCACGCGTTTCCGACCATCCATGATCATCCAGAGCACGAGGGCAAACTCAATAGCGACGATGAAACCACAAATCATATATTTGCGAGTTTGAAGTACACACTATTCTCAGTGTATTTAACTACCTCTCGAACAACAATAAAACTACCGTCAGTCACTCGTACTCACGCGTTTCGACCATCCATGATCATCCAGAGCACGAGGGCAAACTCAATAGCGACGATGAAACCACAAATCATATATTTGCGAGTTTGAAGTACACACTATTCTCAGTGTATTTAACCACCTCTCGAACAACAACAAAACTACCGTCAGTCACTCGTACTCACGCGTTTCGACCATCCATGATCATCAGAGCACGAGGGCAAACTCAATAGCGACGATGAAACCACAAATCATATATTTGCGAGTTTGAAAAACACACTATTCTCAGTGTATTTAACCACTCTCGAACAACAACAAAACTACCGTCAGTCACTCGTACTCACGCGTTTCGACCATCCATGATCATCCAGAGCACGAGGGCAAACTCAATAGCGACGATGAAACCACAAATCATATGTTGCGAGTTTGAAAAACACACTATTCTCAGTGTATTTAACCACCTCTCGAACAACAACAAAACTACCGTCAGTCACTCGTACTCACGCGTTTCGACCATCCATGATCATCATCCAGAGCACGAGGGCAAACTCAATAGCGACGATGAAACCACAAATCATATATTTGCGAGTTTGAAGTACACACTATTCTCAGTGTATTTAACCACCTCTCGAACAACAACAAAACTACCGTCAGTCACTCGTACTCACGCGTTTCGACCATCCATGATCATCAGAGCACGAGGGCAAACTCAATAGCGACGATGAAACCACAAATCATATTTTGCGAGTTTGAAGTACACACTATTCTCAGTGTATTTAACTACCTCTCGAACAACAATAAAACTACCGTCAGTCACTCGTACTCACGCGTTTCGACCATCCATGATCATCAGAGCACGAGGGCAAACTCAATAGCGACGATGAGACCACAAATCATATATTTGCGAGTTTGAAGTACACACTATTCTCAGTGTATTTAACCACCTCTCGAACAACAACAAAACTACCGTCAGTCACTCGTACTCACGCGTTTCGACCATCCATGATCATCAGAGCACGAGGGCAAACTCAATAGCGACGATGAAACCACAAATCATATATTTGCGAGTTTGAAGTACACACTATTCTCAGTGTATTTAACACCTCTCGAACAACAACAAACTACCGTCAGTCACTCGTACTCCACGCGTTTCGACCATCCATGATCATCAGAGCACGAGGGCAAACTCAATAGCGACGATGAAACCGCAAATCATATATTTGCGAGTTTGAAGTACACACTATTCTCAGTGTATTTAACTACCTCTCGAACAACAATAAAACTACCGTCAGTCACACGTACTGACGCGTTTCGACCTTCCATGATCATCAGAGTACGACGGCAAACTGACTAGCGACGATGAAACCGCAAATCATATATTTGCGAGTTTGAAGTACACACTATTCTCAGTGTATTTAACTACCTCTCGAACAACAATAAAACTACCGTCCAGTCCACTCGTACTCACGCGTTTCGACCATCCATGATCATCAGAGCACGAGGGCAAACTCAATAGCGACGATGAAACCACAAATCATATATTTGCGAGTTTGGAAGTACACACTATTCTCCAGTGTATTTAACCACCCTCGAACAACAACAAAACTACCGTCAGTCACTCGTACTCACGCGTTTCGACCATCCACTGATCATCAGAGCACGAGGGCAAACTCAATAGCGACGATGAAACCACAAATCATATATTTGCGAGTTTGAAGTACACACTATTCTCAGTGTATTTAACCACCTCTCGAACAACAATAAAACTACCGTCAGTCACTCGTACTCACGCGTTTCGACCATCCATGATCATCTTCAGAGCACGACAGAAAACGAAAAAACAATGATGAAACCGCAAATCATATATTTGCGACTGACCTCTCGAACAACAACAAAACTACCGTCAGTCACTCGTACTGACGCGTTTCGACCATCAACGGAGCACGCTGGCAAATTCAATAGCGACGATCTAACCGCAAATCATATATTTGCGAGTTTGAAGTAAACACTATTCTCAGTGTATTTAACCACCTCTCGAACAACAATGAAACTACCGTCCAGTCCGCTCGTACTCACGCGTTTCGACCATCCATGATCATCTTCAGGCACGACGAAACGAAAAACAGTGAGAACCACCGCTCAAATGTAGCGACTGACCTCTCGAACAACAACAGACTACCATCAGTCACTCGTACTGACGCGTTTCGACCATCCAACGGAGCACGCTAGCAAATTCAATAGCGACGATGAAACCGAAAATCATATATTTGCGAGTTTGAAGTACACTATTCTCAGTGTATTTAACTACCTCTCGAACAACAATAAAACTACCGTCAGTCACTCGTACTGACGCGTTTCGACCGTCCATGATAATCATCAGAGCACGACGGAAAACTGACTAACAATGATGAAACCGCAAATCAAATATTTGCGACTGACCTCTCGAACAACAACAAGACTACCATCAGTCACTCGTACTGATGCGTTTCGATCATCAACGGAGCACGCTGGCAAATTCAATAGCGACGATGAAACCGCAAATCATATATTTGCGAGTTTGAAGTACACCTATTCTCAGTGTATTTAACCACCTCTCGAACAACAACAAAACTACCGTCAGTCCACTCGTACTCACGCGTTTCGACCATCCATGATCATCAGAGCACGAGGGCAAACTCAATAGCGACGATGAAACCACAAATCATATATTTGCGAGTTTGAAAAACACACTATTCTCAGTGTATTTAACCACCTCTCGAACAACAACAAAACTACCGTCAGTCACTCGTACTCACGCGTTTCGACCATCCATGATCATCAGAGCACGAGGGCAAACTCAATAGCGACGATGAAACCACAAATCATATATTTGCGAGTTTGAAAAACACACTATTCTCAGTGTATTTAACCACCTCTCGAACAACAACAAAACTACCGTCAGTCACTCGTACTCACGCGTTTCGACCATCCATGATCATCAGAGCACGAGGGCAAACTCAATAGCGACGATGAAACCACAAATCATATATTTGCGAGTTTGAAGTACACACTATTCTCAGTGTATTTAACCACCTCTCGAACAACAACAAAACTACCGTCAGTCACTCGTACTCACGCGTTTCGACCATCCATGATCATCAGAGCACGAGGGCAAACTCAATAGCGACGATGAAACCACAAATCATATATTTGCGAGTTTGAAGTACACACTATTCTCAGTGTATTTAACTACCTCTCGAACAACAATAAAACTACCGTCAGTCACTCGTACTCACGCGTTTCGACCATCCATGATCATCAGAGCACGAGGGCAAACTCAATAGCGACGATGAAACCACAAATCATATATTTGCGAGTTTGAAGTACACACTATTCTCAGTGTATTTAACCACCTCTCGAACAACAACAAAACTACCGTCAGTCACTCGTACTCACGCGTTTCGACCATCCATGATCATCAGAGCACGAGGGCAAACTCAATAGCGACGATGAAACCAACAAATCATATATTTGCGAGTTTGAAGTACACACTATTCTCAGTGTATTTAACTACCTCTCGAACAACAATAAAACTACCGTCAGTCACTCGTACTCACGCGTTTCGACCATCCATGATCATCAGAGCACGAGGGCAAACTCAATAGCGACGATGAAACCGCAAATCATATATTTGCGAGTTTGAAGTACACACTATTCTCAGTGTATTTAACTACCTCTCGAACAACAATAAAACTACCGTCAGTCACTCGTACTCACGCGTTTCGACCATCCATGATCATCAGAGCACGAGGGCAAACTCAATAGCGACGATGAAACCGCAAATCATATATTTGCGAGTTTGAAGTACACACTATTCTCATTGTATTTAACTACCTCTCGAACAACAGCAAAACTACCGTCAGCCTCTCGTACTGACGCGTTTCGACCATCCAAAATCATCATCAGACGAGGGCAAACTCAATAGCGACGATGAAACCACAAATCATATATTTGCGAGTTTGAAGTACACACTATTCTCAGTGTATTTAACCACCTCTCGAACAACAACAAAACTACCGTCAGTCACTCGTACTCACGCGTTTCGACCATCCATGATCATCAGAGCACGAGGGCAAACTCAATAGCGACGATGAAACCACAAATCATATATTTGCGAGTTTGAAGTACACACTATTCTCAGTGTATTTAACCACCTCTCGAACAACAATAAAACTACCGTCAGTCACTCGTACTCACGCGTTTCGACCATCCATGATCATCTTCAGAGCACGACAGAAAACGAAAAAACAATGATGAAACCGCAAATCAAATATTTGCGACTGACCTCTCGAACAACAACAAGACTACCGTCAGTCACTCGTACTGACGCGTTTCGACCATCAACGGAGCACGCTGGCAAATTCAATAGCGACGATGAAACCGCAAATCATATATTTGCGAGTTTGAAGTACACACTATTCTCAGTGTATTTAACCACCTCTCGAACAACAATAAAACTACCGTCAGTCACTCGTACTCACGCGTTTCGACCATCCATGATCATCTTCAGAGCACGACAGAAAACGAAAAAACAATGATGAAACCGCAAATCAAATATTTGCGACTGACCTCTCGAACAACAACAAGACTACCATCAGTCACTCGTACTGACGCGTTTCGACCATCAACGGAGCACGCTGGCAAATTCAATAGCGACGATGAAACCGAAAATCATATATTTGCGAGTTTGAAGTACACACTATTCTCAGTGTATTTAACTACCTCTCGAACAACAATAAAACTACAGTCAGTCACTCGTACTGACGCGTTTCGACCTTCCATGATCATCATCAGAGTACGACGGAAAACGGAAAAGCAATGATGAAACCGCAAATCATATATTTGCGAGTTTGAACAACAACAAGACTACCGTCAGTCACTCGTACTGACGCGTTTCGACCATCAACGGAGCACGCTGGCAAATTCAATAGCGACGATCTAACCGCAAATCATATATTTGCGAGTTTGAAGTACACACTATTCTCAGTGTATTTAACTACCTCTCGAACAACAATAAAACTACCGTCAGTCACTCGTACTGACGCATTTTGACCATCCATGATCATCACCAGAGCACGACGGAAAACTGAATAGCGACGATGAAACCGCAGATAATATATATCGAATGCAAACTTAGATATGTGGCTCTCACTTCTATTAGTCTCGAGTATACTTTACTTGACAGTAAATGTCGACAGCAAAATTTCTATGCATTCACAATATTAACTTTACGCAGCTTTCGCCACATATTTAGGTAATACAATTAAATAATCATTGATGGCGGGAGTGGTGGTAACAATTCTTTAAATCAAGTTTGCGAGCTTGAAGTAAATACCAATCCCATTACAATTAACCAGTCGTCAAATTATTTAAAGCAGGTTTGCGAGCTTCACATAATCGCCAATTATATGAGAAGAAACAAATAAAGATGCAAATACGTGAAATTTATTCTATTTAAGTTCATTTCAATATCTAATTGTAACGTTAAACAAATAGATTTTATATATTTTTGAGATTCAATTCTTATAAGTATATCAGAATATCATATTTATCATACGCCGTGCTACAAAATCATACAATGCTTAGTGTCTTTGGTTTACTCTTCTGGTCACAACTGAACTAGTTTGTTTCTAGGTTCGCAACTACTAATACCTACTTACATATATATTAGGTCTCCGTAACAAACAGTATTTAACTGTTGAATTGAATCATCTCATGCTTACAGCGAAAATGTGGTAACTGATATCGATCAAGGCCAGAGTATGGATTTACTGGAGTAACAGGTGTTCATAAATATTTGTAATTCTCAATTGCGTTTAACTTTGGCATACATTGATATCCATCATGTTGGTACCATGTACCGACTCGGAAACCATAGTGATATTAACATGTACCTTTTCGGTACTATAGTGTTTGTATCGGTTACTAACACTATAGCCAGTGTTAGTATCCTTTACAGACTCGGGATATATATTATACAGAGTGAGCTAGCACTGAAGTCGCATTGGCGATAATTTTTATGATGTTAGCTTCACTACTGCAGGTTTACACATTCGTCTAGGAGATTTACCGTCCTATTATTCCACATTCCTCACCCAAATATATATTGGTTAAAGAGCGTAATAACGACTCCTACTGACGAGTCGCCAGTAAGCACGAAACGAAAGTGCGATATTAAACTTTCCGTTCATGCTGTCTTTGGTTCATCCTTCTTGCTACAACTGAACTAATTTGTTTCTAGGTTCGCAACACCTAATACATACTTGCATACATATTAGTTCTCCGCAACAAACAGTATTTAGTGATATGATTGGTATGAAGGACCATCGTTCTCTGACAGTTGTAATTTGGGCTAAAAATATTATGAATGACTTACCTGATATTGAAGGTTAAATAGCGTAAGGATTTGAAATTAAAATCTAGTTATCGCAACATTTGTTCATTTTCAGCCGACAAATAGCTATGCATTTTAATTTTATGTGGCATAATAAATCTAGTTTAATATTCTGTTGTTATACCGTGTAAAAGTAGTCGTTTAAATCAGTAACGACAGACATTAGATCATGGAATTGAGATCCAAGTCTCTTACACAGAAATCTTTACTATAGCCTCAAGTAAAACAGCTGAAAAACAAGGCTTGATATCTTGTAAAATTTAAATTGCGCAAACTAAAATACTTATTTATATCCATCAGTAAATAACACCATTATTATATTTCAAAATATTTTTAAATTTCATGACGATGCTTTCAGTATATTTAGAACTAAATGAGAGTAACATTTATTCATCTAACGTTGGTTAGAATTGGAATTGTAACTGTGAGCAGTCATACTTAGGCGCATAAATCTAGAGCTAAACACATTTTTACTGCGAAAAATGCGAAATGTTAACAAAAAGCTTTATATTGTTAATCAGGGAAATATGCGTGAGCTTACTTTCTAGTTGGAGGCTGTCACAATTAACAGGTGTTGTATAGAACATTTCAGACAGAAACTACTCGTGTATATTAGCATTATCATGTAGTTTTATAAGACCCATTAAAAGCTGTGCGTAGTCACGTTGCTTCCATTGGAACCGTATGAACAAATGTTTCTGTGTACTTTTAATGTGGATCATTCTTTTCTATTGAAACGAAATTGATTCCGATTTTGCATGACTTGAGCAACTTATTTTAATTGGGTCAATGGAATATTCGCTTAAATTTGCAAGTGAATATTGAAACGCACAAAACGTAAGTCGAGAATCCTACACATGCATCGTATGTTTTGATAGCAAACTTCAGCAAGAACACGTCAAACTTAGAATTTATTAAGAATAAGGAAACGAACAGAGATAAACAAAAAAGAAAAAATTCTTACAAAAATAAAATCTGAAAAACACTAGAAAACAAATTATTTGCAAAAGGATACGTCAGCGTTGGACAAATTTGCCACAATAGCGAATACACATACAAATTGAGTAACTTCATTTCATTTTCTTTTCGTCTATATTTGGCCAACACTTCTAGAGATGGCTTTGGCAGCGAAAAGAAAACAATGAGATTATTCTATTACTTTTATACACTAGACCAGACTTTTAAAGCCAATAATAAAAAATATAAAGTGAAACGTTTTAAGCGAGAAGCTTAAATTTTTAAAATATATTCTTCGATACGGAGGGTTAATATAGGAGTAATTGTGCATAAAATATTGCGGATCTAGTAACAGATTAGTCCAAATACGACCAAGATGCGTGGGACTGTTGGATAGTACAATCTGCCATTGAATTAATTTTATAAAGTCTTCGGTCATACGAATTCAAAGCTTAATCACCGTGAAGAATATATACCAAGCCCGTAACGTGATAACCCTGCAAATCTGTACACTGGCTTCGATCCACATCAGGTTGCAAGGTGTGGCAAAACATTAAAATATGATCAGCAATAAAAGAAAATTTATCAATTGTTCAAAGTAATTATTGATTTACACGTTTAGAAATTATAATTTTTTACCTTTTCAGCAGCAAACGTGCGCTGCAAGCAATCATATGGCAACGTGACAGATGAATTGCTCTCGTCTAGTCTAATCTGAGATGATGACTCTATTTCGAGCAAGGTTTCAGGCTGAGCTACGGAACACGACATCACACACGACACAGGAACCTTATGACCAACACAGCCCATCCAATGAGCCGACTGCCAACGTAACAGTAAAAGACCGATTGTTAAATCACTTGAAACCAAATTCAAATCCTGCCAAGCATTGCCAAAGAAATACGAAGCAAAAATACAGTTGTTAGAAAATTTAAGAACAAATAAGAGTAATTCTTTAAATCAAGTTTGCGAGCTTGAAGTAAACATAAATCACATGTATTTAACCGGTTGTCACACATAGTGACACGTTTCGACCTTCTCAACAGTCTCCACTATGCTAAGACTGGACCAATCCTTCAGAAGATCTTCTTTACCTGGATTTTTAAATGTAATTGTGAAAACATATTAAGCTCAAATGTGTTGTATACAATTATAACATAATCCCTTAAAGTGTTATATTTGTCCGACTGCTGCTTAAAAATTTAATAATTCTGGTCAGGTTTTACTATAAATTCGTGTTTTTTGTGCATTACACAAAATTCTAATTAGTCTTCTGTAATGTATCGTTAGGACCGGGCAAAACTGCTAGAAGGTCTCCGTTATCTGGATTCAACATTTCATTGTGAAAAAACTTCAGTAAGCACAAAAGTCTCGCATACATTTATATACTGAGCGCTAAAAGGAGTTATTTTGTCTGATTGTTGTTACGTTGCAGTTTAAATTATTGCTAATTCTGGACAAATGTTACTATGAATTGTGGTTATTTTTCTTTCATTATACAACATTCTCCATAGTTATTATAATCAAGGTTGCGGTCTTGATATAAGCACCTGACACATTAATTACTTACATATGTAAGTATAAATTAAGAATTGTATAGTGTAGAAAAGACAATTCATCCAGTAGACCGGTTTCGTCCTTATTGGGAACTCACCACGTACTGGCCAGAATTTGCCGCGAACAGGGTTCGAACTTGGGCACGTCTGCTTCGAAATCTGGTGCTCTAACCACTGAGCCACCCTGTCGCACACTACACTATACAAAAACTTCAGTTATGAACTAACGTAATTAATGGATGAGGTGCTTATATCAAGACCTCAACCTTGAATATAATAATTTTTATCACCACTCGCGCAACTAATGGTCGTTTAGTTATTCTCAACAGTCTCATCTATGTTTTTGTTAGGACTCGACCTAACCTTCATAAGACCTCCTTTACCTGGATTTTTAATGCATTTATGATAACATTTTCATAAGCTCAGATGTGTTGTACACAATTATAACCTTATCCCTTAAAAGATCATAATTGTCCACGAGCTTGAAGAACATACCAATCTAATGGTACTTAACCAGTCGTTGTACAACATAGCTAAACTACCGCCGGTCGCGTTTCAACCATCCATGATGATCATCAGAGTACCACGGCAAACTGACTAGCAAGGATCAAACCGCAATGCATATACATGAAAAGCACAATTATATATGCGATTCTTACCTATATTAGTCTCGCATACATTGTACGTGACTGGAAATGTCGGCTGCAAAATTTGTGCAGTCACTAACATTAACAATTTGCAGTTTTCGTCACAAATGAACCGACAACAGAAGAAATCTACTCAATAGGAACAACTGCGATACTGTCATACACATATCAAGTAGTCATTTTTTGTAAAATCAATAAGTGCTGTAGCAAATCGTGATAAGGTTAAAACGTAAAAATATAGATTCGTCGATAACGACACAGTTTTCGATGCGAAATAAGACATGCTTTAATTTTATTTAAAAGGATATCGACAGCATTTTCTTTTAATTTGAGTCGTATCTGCAAGTTCTCAAGATGGCAATATATGCCCTAATAAGAAACGTATATTGGATTCAAAATTCTATTTCATGCAATCTGCAGCTAGCAATTCTTATTGAAACGAAGATTCCAATTTGGTAAAAAACACAGCAGGACATCAGCAATAAAGACCGCACAGACTATCGTACAAACGTCGAAAGGAGTAAAAAGAAACATGTAATTTAACAAAATAAATGATTAATCTCTTCTATATCTGGAAAGAACTTATTTCCAAATCATGATATGTTCATGTATCAATATTTGGTTACTTGTACCTAGAAAAAAATAAATCCAAGGTGAATAAGTAGGCCAATATATCCACACTATTTAAAAAAATACATTTCTCAACTATAACAAATAAGGAACATATATAATATTGGAATGAAGTTTTAAATAATTCACAGTGCCTCTCTAATGTGCACAGGTAAAAAGAAATACTATCAGATACCAAAAAACTTTATTCAAGTATCTACAAATGACCTCTCTCTCTCACACACACACACATATATATATATATATATATATATATATATTGTATTAAACAAGACTCGTGTTTACATCAAGATCGTACACTTGATTTAATAACAACAAATTCATTTTGTTTTACAACACATAAAGTCTGACAAGCGTAATTTTTGGTTACAACAGAGCGTTGACCTTTGTCGGCTGTTAGTGTCTCTTTATGACGATAGTGAAAAAGATACAGTTACTGTTAAATACTTAAACGAACATAGGTTGCGCGGGTGGTGATAACAATTATTATAATCAAGGTTGCGGTCTTGATATAAACACCTGACCCATTAATTACTTACATATGTCAGTATAAACTAAGAATTGTATAGTGTAGAAAAGGCAATTCATCCAGTAGACCGGTTTCGTCCTTATTGGAACTCATCAAGTACTGTCCGCGGCAATTTCTGGCCAGTACTTGAGGAGTTCCCAATAAGGACGAAACCGGTCTACTGGATGAATTGCCTTTTCTACACTATACAATTCTTAGTTTATACTGACATATGTAAGTAATTAATGGGTCAGGTGTTTATATCAAGACCGCAACCTTGATTATAATAACTGTTAAATACTGTTTGTTGCGGACACCTAATATATATGCAAGTATGTATTAGGTGTTGCGAACCTAGTAACAAATTAGTTCAGTTGTGACCAGAAGGATACACGGAAAGTACAATCCCATGCACATTCGTTTCGTGCTTACTGACGACTCATCAGTATGAGCCGGTATTACGCCCTTTAACAACTATATATTTGGGTGAAGAATGTGTGATAATCGGACGGTACACAGTCTATTTCTCATAACTTGTCGTCTCATCTAGAGCATGCAAAGTTTCCGATTCATACTCATTTTTCTCATCGTGACAATAAGTTTCATTTGGTCAATCTACTAATAAGTACGTTCAATCATTAATACCATGTAACAAGTTCAATAAACGTTTGTATACAAAACGTGTTCTGTTCTGATTTTCTCCACATGATTGGGTCAATACATTGATTTAGACTAAAGTAATGATAGTAAATAGCCTTTATATTAGGCCATTATGGATAAACAAACTGCAGCCGGATTCATGCTTGATTCACGCTCAAATTTTGCATTTATATATATATATATATATGGCAAAATTATCTTTTAAAACATGCAAATATTTGTTGTGTATTAATTAGCGTGCTTTGCATTAGACACACAATTTAGCTTAAGCTTCAGCATTTATTGCATTCGAATATTATACAGTACATTTTTTATCAGTAAGAAAAAACACATTAATAGCAAAGTGGATAATAGCCATTTGCATCGAGACTATTAAACTTTACTTTACTATCTTTCATTTATATGCATCCTAGGTTTTCATTCGATTTGGTCTTGCTTCTATTAATTGTTTGAGTTGATTAGCAAATGTGTATGCGTATTTGTCTTTGATGTTCCCGTTTGTACGTAAAAGGTCTTTCTCGCTGTATTGCAAAGTGATGTCTGGGATCTGGTCATTCTTGTATTGATGGATTGAGAGTTAACCAACTGTTCACATTTTTCGCTGTTAAGTGTACAAATTTTATTTTACAGAGCATCGTCTTTCGTTTGTTTTATAAAGAAAAATTACACATACGTTATAACTTCTATATCTTAAAAATGTTTATACTTGAAAACTTTCACACCAATGATTATCACACAATTCAAATGATTTTCCTAAAGAAATTTGTGTTTATTGAAAGTGCGCAGATGAATAAATGCAGACAATCAAATGAATTCAAAAAATAAATAAGAATTAAAAGCTGCACGTCTCTTCTTTTCTTTTATGCTCCGATCTTCGGACTATATATATATATATATATATATATATATATATATATATATATATATATATATATATATATATATATATATATATGGCACAAATATCTTTTAAAACATGCAAATATTTGTTGTGTATAAATTAGCGTGCTTTGCATTAGACACACAATTTAGCTGAAGCTTCAGCATTTATTGCATTCGAATATTATACAGTACATTTTTATCAGTAAGAAAAAACACATTAATAGCAAATTGGATAATAGCCATATGCCTCGAGACTATTAAACTTTACTTTACTTTACTATCTTTCATTTATATGCATCCTAGGTTTTCATTCGATTTGGTTTTGCTTCTATTAATTGTTTGAGCTGATTAGCAAATGTGTATGCGTATTTGTCTTTGATGTTCCCGTTTGTACGTAAAAGGCCTTTCTCGCTGTATTGCAACGTGATGTCTGGGATCTGGTCATTCTTGGATTGACGGATTAAGAGTTAACCAACTGTTCACATTTTTCGCTGTTAAGTGTACAAATTTTATTTTACAGAGCATCGTCTTTCGTTTGCTTTATAAAGAAAAAATACACATACGTTATAACTTCTATATCTTAAAAATGTTTATACTTGAAAACTTTCACACTTCAATGATTATCACACAATTCAAAGGAATTTCCAAGAAATTTGTGTTTATTGAAAGTGCGCAGATGAATAAATGCAGACAATCAAATGAATTCACAGAAGAAATAAGAATTAAAAGCTGCACGTCTCTTCTTTTCTTTTATGCTCCGATCTTCG